>VYXC01006619.1:202652-233278 GCA_013397175.1 Platysteira castanea | reverse complement strand
CTGGTCACACTATTGCTCCTTCCATCACATCATGAATTATACAAGCAGATCACTTTGATTGAGTGTGAGGTACCAGGAAGCTTTTGGATATCCCTAATGTATGATCTCATGCAGACAATCCACCTGTTAGTGGGCTGCAGCAGTCATAAACTGGTCCTGGGAATGCTTGGGTAAAGAACTGTCTTCTCTGTTGTCCAGGAGAGCTGATCTGTCTGTATAAAATATCTATTTACCCTGCAGAAATCGCCATTAAAATATCAGCTTGGTAATATTTTCCATTAGGGATTCCTGAGCTTTCCACGCTCCCGTGTGCATGCAGAGCTAGTTATCTACATGTGCATACACTGCAGGAAGAAAAGGTGAGCACTGAAATATAAAGGCAACCCAGGCCCAGTGGACAACATAAAAGATAGGAAATCATAGAATGAATTGTTGTTAAAGATAACCCAATCAGCAACCAATAAGCAGCAAGGAAGTTTTAAAGTTTGTTGTGAACTTATCTGTGACTCCAGTTAAATTGCTTTCCATAGATAACAAAAAATTTTTGAAATTTACCTTCCGGAATTTTGTCTTTGCTACACTTCTAACAAAGTTCTGAACAGATTCTGTAGGAGGTCAGTGCTTTAATTTTCATTTTTTACTGATAACTTCAGAAAAGAAATATTGATACTTTAAACCTTTTTTAAAAAAAACTTCCCCTCCCTTTCTTCCTTTTTTCTTTTCTTTTTTTTTTTTTTTGTTGTTTTCGGCCATCACCTGTTGATTTTGACAATCCAGAAGAATTGTATGTGTGTCATACAGTGAGAGAAAGGGAGAGCAAGGAGCAATGGATTCCATTTTAGTGTTCAAAATCAGGAGCCTTGCACTGCACTTCACCCCAAATCTAGTAGAAAACCTCTTCCTCAGACACAGGTCTTATGCCAGCTTCCAGGTAGATATTCCATTTTGTGTTGATTTTGGATGGGGAATCAGTATGGGCCTGATCATGGAAACTGAGTTCCAGCTTTAAATTTCAAGAGGCAACCAGCTTCTCCTGAATGCTTTTAAACACTTTCAGCCCTTTGGATGAAAAATGCCTGTTTTACCATTAGTCATTTGGAGTGAGAGCACTGGCTCTGAAGTGCCAGCTGAACCCTACCAATGCACAACTTCTTCTTGGTGACCCTTTGCATTGCATTAAGTACCTCAAGAAAAGGTATTCATACAAATGAGTCATGTGCCAAGTGGCTTTTCTTTCATTCCAAAAAAAGATGAGAGGTTTACATAGGTAAAAAGCACAGCTCCATGTGCAACACTCTTCCCAGTGCATTTTCAGGCAAAATAACAAGCTGGATGCCAAGACTACAAGTTGTCCAACAGCAAATCCAGCTGTCATTAGTGCAGGTATCCATCCTCCAGTGGAAACAGCCTCCATCAACAGCAGACAGCTGTGGCTTTTAATATAATTCAGTGGCAGATAATACAAAGCAGTACTTTCACAGCCGGAGTGCGGATGAAAAATGACACAGCCCAGGAGCATGACAAGTAACAGGCCTGCGGGGTGAAGTTCTGACTGGCTTTAACTGGAAAGCTTGTTTTCTCTCGAGCACACGTTTGCCAACTTCAAATGGCACTTACTATTTTTGGTAAAGTTGTTGCAAGCCCTCACACATGCTTCATCCAGCACCAGTTCAATGGTATATGATAATCATTTGGTATTAAATACTGGCGATGGAGCCAGAAGGTTTCCTTCATGAATCCTCCTACCACTGCCAAGGCAATCAAATTAATTCTGTTAACAGCCTGCCAAGTCAACTAGCCCACTAAACTGTCCTGCCTTGAGAGCGAAATCGAGCCCTTCCCATCAAACCGTGCCGTTTCCCTGCGGAGCGCGACGGCTGGAGCCCTGCCAGCGGGAACCACTGCTATCATCATGCGATGCCATGCGATGGCTCTAATGAGCTGACATTTCCTGTTGCTAAATTGCCACGTCTGGAAGCCAAAGCAAATAGTGTTCAACCCCGGCAGAAACCAGACGATGGTTTCTGACTTCTCCCTCTGCCTTCTGTTCCCTCGCTTGCGACGTTTCTCCATCTGAAGCTGCCTAGATAAAGAGGGATGAAGTAAAAAACTGCTCCTGCAGCATATGGAGTAGATCAGGCTGCTCTGCAGAAACCAAGCTGTCTCAGGTTGCTTCCCCAGTCCTCACAGAGCACTCTGCAACTGAGCCATTCCCTGTTAATAAGAACAAGGAGCTGCTGTGAGCGAGAACCACAGCCATGGGCACAGGTTACCCTCACTGGCCTGGCTCTGCTGCTTTGCCCCAAGCCCACACCTGATCTCAGATTTCTTTCATGTATTTCCCTCTCTTCTGACTGCTTATTTCACCACCAGCAGTGGCAGATGGGAGACTTCACACACCCTTTGTAGGATCTCCAGGAAATCAGTGCAGAGCACTGAAGGCGCTGTCATTATTACGTCTCCTGAGCCTCTCATAATCACCATCTGGCACAGTCAAATCTTAATGCTTCTCTTCAGAATTATTTTTCACCTAAAGGTTTTCACCTAAGGGAACACTCTTTGGTGGGGGTCAAATCACCAGTGTGTGTTGAAACCACTGTGGTTTTAAGCCCAGCCGTGTTCACTGACACATCTGAAGCAGAGGCACAACAGGTACATCCAAGGAATATTAATGGGAAGAAAAATTACAGACACAGGCTAACAAAACAGGCAGCAATCCTCTGGGGATCTTAACACAAGCTCCTCAGCATGAAAAGGAGTTATCGGATAAGCCAAGTTGAACAAGCATGAAAGAGATGTTTTGCTAGGAAGAGGACGGAAATGATGAAAAGCAACAGATAGAATTTTTTTTCACCCACTGACAGAAGGCCACAAGGTTCAAGGCAGTGTCATTTTTCTGTGTCACTTTCTAGGCTAGGATAGAGATGGGATTTTGTCTACCTGTTTCTTTCTGCTTTCTAAAGATTACGCATTAAATAGGGGCCTCTTTTGCTGGCAGCATAGTTTTCTTCACGGCCTTTATTTTTGCCCTCCAAATGGTACATGAATTTCATGGACCTCGAGCTGTACTTGCAGCCTTTTCCCTAAGTCACGGCACTGGTAGTCTTGGCTGTCCTCCATCAACTTAACTATTAAGTCTCAACAGTCTGTTATAGATTTTATAGACTTGGGGGAAGCTCATTTTGCTCGTGTGCAGGCACTCATCTGTTCAGTTCAGTTTGTTCTCTTTTGTAGTGGCACATTTCATGTTTGTGGCATCAATAAATAACTGAAAACTATTCCACCGATCTCTTTGGATTACGTTGAAGTCAAGGAATGAAAATTATCTACCATGGAAAAATGTTTCTTCTGGCAGCAATGTGCCTCATGCAGCAGTGACACTAAAAAATCAGCAGCACAGAGAAGAACAGAGAAACTTTACAATTCCAATTTTCTATGGGTTAAAGTTAAGTGATGGAATCACAGAATCATTAAGGCTGGAAAAGAGAACATCAAGCACAACCTTGGATATAGAAGTCAGTGCACTGTGGCTCCATATGATCACTACATGCACCACATAGTCCTTAGAAATTTGAAAGCATCCACTTCATCCCTTCCCACAATAACATACCAAAGATTTTCAAAGAGGCTTAAAGCATAGGGAAAATTAATAAAGAAAATTGGTACTGACATGGATAAAAATGATTTTGCTCTGAAAGCACAGAGAAAACCCACTGATGGCACATATTGCTCTCATCCCCACCCCAACCACTTGGCCAGACCTGGGCAGTCTAAGTCTGCATGGCTGCACAGAATCAAAACAGGTTCTGTCTTTGCCTCTAACTAATGTTGCAATTCTGAAATTACTAATTGGGAAAAGCTGCTGTTTACCCAAGGTACTGAACTATTTTGTGAAACCTGGATAATGGGCTATTGTATGCAAAAGAGATGCAAAGAACTATATATATTGCTCAGATGATCAAAAGGGCAGTAATGTTGATATATAACCTTCACTTCTCAGTGAAGGTTTTTCTTCAAAAAGGCTTTTCTTCAAAACCTTGGCGTAGCAAAGAAAAAAAATCAGGGTCAATTTTAAATTCATAAGACTGAGTTACATAAACAAAGAAATAAAGCCTGAAAGCCTCCCTTGCCCCATACCAAGAACACATCTGTACCCAGTCAGGAGCAAGGTGGAGTTTTCAATACAGTGGACCTTCTTCTGGAGTTATTAAAGGGCACTAATATGAATGATTTCCAGTTTAAAGACCTTGTTACACGTGTATGTATATGTATCTCATTTTCAAGGTCAGAAAATCTTGTCATATGGGTTTAAAAATAAACTATCACATTTCCATCACAGCAAAAGCTCAAGGCTTTGTTCTGAGATGTCAGTCTTAGCTATCTTCCTCCTTTGAGGAAACTGTGTTGTTTGATTTCTAACACTGACATATGCAGTACTAGACAGCACAAGAGGTGGGTTTCAACGTGCTAAGTGGCAAAGGACATTCAGCAATTAGCTTTGGTGTAGAAATGGGGTTTGGTTTAAGGACAGTATCACCTGAAATCTAAAAAGCAATATTTAAAATACAGGGGGAATTATTTGCAATTCTTATGCTTGCAAATAAATATTTCTGACTTCATGTCAGATAAAGGCCCCCAGGACCCACTCTGCTCTCTTTCAACAAGGAGCAAAATGCAGGAAATAAAATTCAAGCGTTTTTCCATTTGTATTTGCATAATATTTGCTTTGGGCTAAAGGCAGACAAGGCATGCTGACCTGCTGCTGGAAGGGTGAACACATTGAAAGGACAAGAAAAGGAGGGTTCCATCCTGAGATGATGGTATCCATAGATTGATTAAGAGAATGTTGTGTCATTTCTGAACGGGCTCAGTGTCAAACTCCTGCTTTTCTCCAACTCTGGCAGCATTAACAGCGTGCTGTTGATACTGTGGCTCGAGGTCTTTCTCTCTGACAGCTCTGAAGGGGAATTTTGGAAGGATTTAGTGGTTTTGAATAGCTTATTTCACTAACCCATAAACACTTTCCTTTGACACAAGCACGAGTGGTTATTTTCTATACTTAAGAAGGCCAAGGTAAAGAAAACCCAACTTCACATTTTAAAATATTTTATCTTTACACAAGCCTGGGTTATGCAGAGCACAAAGCCATATACATATTCACAGAGTAGGTAATAATATCTGACAGAATCTCAGGAACTGTCTAACTCACATGCCAAAACTTTCAAGAAGGAGTACGAAATTAGGAAAAAATAGTCCCAGCAGAAATATCCTTAAGGATAGGAACTTCCCCACCTGATGAGAAGCTGCATCTTCTTCTCGTCTCTAGAGATGAAGCAACAGAAGTCAACAAGTTCTTTGCATTTCCTACAGTGCCACAGTAGAATACTAAATATCCATTTTATTTAGTCTGTGCTAAAAATGGTCCTTCAGTCATATCCAGAACCAATCTATTTATCCTATGGATTTCCTAACTTACAAGAATAAGAGACAGCTGCAGGAGTGAAAGAATTCAGACTTTTCCTCAAGTTCCTGGTAAGTTCTTAGCTGCCCCTCTTCTATGGACACTTCTCACTTTCAGGATTTCCTCAGCCTTGGAAAAATATCCTTCCTCGTGTTTTTGAAAATTAAGGAAAGAATGGTGTTATGATATGTGATGAAAAGCAATCAAATCAAATACAATCCATACAAACCTGAGAAAAATCTCAAAAGAAAACAGTGTCTCTATCAGAGAATTGTTACAATACATGGCTGTTACAATTATTACAATATCATATTATTTTCCTTAGCAACAGCCTATGGATTGTTTGGGCTATGTAAGTTTTAAAGAAGCTAATATTTCAATGATTCAGGGGATAACACAGTTGGATTTCTGTTAAACTATAAATAAAATTTAATCCCATTTCATAAATGACCCCTGATTAAGCTTGTCCAGCATCTCAGATGTCAGAGTACAGCTACCCTGATACAAGAGCTGAGCTGACTGATAAAAATAACTGGAGAGGACCAAAATAACACCCACAATAATTCATCTTGCCATTCCAGTCTGAAAAGGAGGAGACTGCTCCCATTTTGCACAGACTTGAAGAAAGTGACTTTCCCAGGGTTATCCGACAGTACAAGGACTGGAGTCCCAATTGCCAGGATCCTCTCCCCATTAGGTCACAGAGGAGATACTTCCTTCAGTGACGTCCATTCCTTTGAGTTTCTAGGGCGATTTCTGCCTTAAAGTGTTGTATTTGGGATGCCTGTCTAGGTATGTTCGACTTTTGGTGACAATTCCCATTGAAGGGATCTTTGTGATTTCCTAACAGCGACCAACCTGAGTCAGAAATAAGGAAATGGAATAGAGAATAAAGAAATGGGTTGCTTTGGAAGGCTGTGACAGCAAGCACAGATAAGTCTTTGCTGTGGTAGCAGTAACATCGCATCCTACTCTTCTGCATTCCTGTCTGGAATGACAGCAAAGAGAGCTGAGAAGTCACCCTGGTGGCTGCAATGGGAACCGATTGCTTTTCCCTGTCCAGGAGCCATCTGATCTGTTTTGCATTCAAAGCCTTTTCTGGAAAGAGTTATGGCTCTCTGAATATTATTCTTAGTCATACATTTATTAGATAGGAAATATTTTCACCGAGCACTTCTTTGAAACATTATAGAGCACTTAAACACTTTTATATGTTTAGCCAGTCTTATCCTTTGCCTTCCTGATTCCCACTGTCCCTCTCCCTCTCCAAAATGAAAGAAAATGATGATTTAATCCAGGAGACACGGTGAGGGCACCAACAGCTGTGGTTTTGCTGCCCCACACTCTTACTCAGGGTCTTCTCCAAATCCCCAGATGAAATCAGTGCTTCACTGCTTCAAAAGGGGTTTGGCCCAGGCTTTTTTTCATGATCCTGGGGAAGTCACTTTGCCCCCTGTGCTCAGCAACCTTCTGAAACAGGGAACTTGTGTTTGAACTGGCTTGGGAGCTGCCATGGGACTAACCACAAGTTGTCATGGTGATGGAGAGGGAAACAGTTAATGGTCCAGTCATTATTTTCAGAGGTTGGAAAGAAGTAACTTCTGTTTATATTTCATTGTTGTTTAAAGCGCTCAGAACTAAAAAAGGAAATATCTGATGATTGAGGCTGTGTTTATATTGACTTTCTTCCCATTCACGTTCCCCTTAGCACAAAGAAATATTTCCTCAGCACAGAAACGTGGTATTAAGGGAAGGTGTCAGAGGACAGAAGAAAAGTCTTTTTTTAGCAATTTTCAGGACCCGAGCATGAGAAACGAGTTATTTCTAAGCCCCATTACGGCTGCTCCAAACACACTGGTGGGTGCTGGATGTGTTTGCAAGACCCTTCGGGAGATGCTCAGAGCCCCGGAGAGGGGACACAGCTGTGCCCAGGGCCTGGAGCTCGGTGTCCACCGCACTCCGAGGTTCTTGGCTTTGCTGCTGGGGGATTCCTGGTTCCTTCCCACCCTGCTCCCCACGTGTCTCTGCCTGCTCTCTCAGCCCTATGGCTCCATTGATTTATCTGTTCCTTCATGCAGAGCTCTCCAGCAACCACGAGCCATGAGCCAGCTCCGGGAGAGGCAACTGAGGCTCTCCAACCTCTCCAGCCGCTGTGCCAGAATATGGAGAGAATGCCCAGCCCTGCTTTTGCAAGGTTTTACAGTTCATACTTCTATCTGCCTCCCTCCCCCTTTCCCTCTCTTCCCCTCTCTCTTTTTCTGTCGGATGCTTCAAGGAAAAGAAAATTTATGGAAGCGGTTCCAAGAGCTGTTTTCCCTGTCTTGGTGCTAGTCGGTGCATGCTCCTGGCTGGCTCAGCCCTCCCTTCCCTCTGCCCGGCTCCACAACTCCTTCACCTCACACAAAAGATAGATCATGTTACCCTTCACTTGCTGCCTCCTGGGCCCCAGCCCCCGGAGCTGCTGAGTGCATCCTTAAACGTGCCAGGTACATGCAGCTCCCTGCGCCTCCTCTGAAGGATAAAATTCCCTTTCCACATTCCCACCCTGGGAAAAATGTGAATTTCACTTTTTTTCTGAGATGAAAAAGAAAGTGATGTTATCTTTCCGCACAGGGACGAGTGGTAGGAAACACAGGTTGCCTTCCTCTGTGCTGTAATCAGCAAATTGCTTAATAATTGTGAGCTAATAGATCAGAGTGGTGACATGTGCTTGGTTTAGAAGGGAGGCTGCCTGACTGGCACCATGTCCTCCATCCCCAGGGCCAGCTTCAGGCATGGTCCAACAGGGAAGGCAGGACCCCCACTCCCTCCAGCCTCTTCTCCTACCTCATGTGCCAAAAAAGCAGCTCAAATGTCATGGATGGCAAAATTAATTTTGCGAGGACTTCTGAACCCACAGTGGTCACCCAAGCCCAAGCAGCAGCTGCAAAAGGCAGTTCTGCCCTTCCTCTGCCCTCCTTCTTGTTGCCCCATCTTCTTTTGCAACTTTGCCACCCTCATTTTCTCCCTGAATCTCATTTCAAGGCTTTCTGACTTCAGCATTGCTCAGTCAGTGCTAAAATTGCAAAGAACAGAACTTTAAAAACCCTGATTCAGACTCAACCTTTTGTGCTCCTCTTCTTCTAAACCCTGATGGCCTTTTTTGTCTAGAGCTGGATCCTGATCTCAAGAGCAAATTTAGGAGTTTGGGTTTTTTCATTGCCTCCCTTCCCCTGGTTCAAATCCAGAGCAAATCTGGGTTTCAGGGACTGAATTTTCTCATGCACATTTCTGTATTCAGACTGAGATCTTGTGTGGCAGGGATCGGTGACAGTGATTTTCTGGAGGTGAGCTGGTAACTTCAAAATGAAGCGACAACTCTGATGGGCCCTGAGTCTGAGGGCACCTGTGGTGCCCTTTCCAGGACTGCCAGGCTGAGAGAGACAGCAGCAGTATAAAAACAAACCTGTTTTTAAAGGTTTGTCTCTTGGCCTTCCCTCCTCGATGATGTCTCACCTACAATACAGCCGGTGACTCATCCTTCAATTATTGTTGCTGTCATTCGGGTCCAAATTGCTCGGAGGAAGGGAAGTACTGACAGAGACACTTTGGGAGATTAAAATATCCGTGTCTGCGATGCTTTATAACAGCTTTGCTATAAGGAACCTGCTTTCTCCATGATTACTTTGTTATGAATTCACTTGTGCAACACATTCTTGGAACAGCACGGTTTGTTTCTGGAACCAGGAATCAGTGACAGGAGATTCATTATAGGCAGGGAATATTTTCTTTAAAGAAAAGCTGTCAGGTCAAGTCAGGCTTTTATATTGCTATTTGTAAAACAAGGTGTTTACATACCTGTAAAGCTGCCACTTTTTTTTTTTCTTTTTTGATGAAAGTCACCTTTAGAAATGTAGGTGGAAACAGTTCTTTGGCACTGAAAGCAGAGTGAGAGCAGGAAAGGCCAAGCCGCCACGCTTCCTTGCCCTTTTCTCCCCTTACAAGGTGCCAGGCCCCTGGGAAGGTGCCCAAGATGCACCCCAAATCCACGGATGTCCAATGTGCACCCTCAGCTGTCAAAAGGACAAAGGGAGGGTGCAGCCTGCTGCCTGCAGCCTTCCTCCTGCCGATCCCTACATCTGTCCGTGGGAGAAACCCCTCTTTGTCACAAGGCTGATAATTAAGATACTCTAGCTGATAAATGAAAGTGCTAAGAACTCGCGTATCCCTCCTCTCTGCAGGCAGCTGCTCAACTCTTTTATCTGGATTATGATCTCTGAAGGGAAGTATAACTTGGCAATCGTGGTCAAAGTGTTTAGACAATTCAGTCAATGGAAAATGCCAAGGGAAAAAGACAACTACAACAAAAACATGAAGACTGAGGGATGTGAGAGCAAATCCCATTTGATAAACTGTGTCTTTAGACAAAACCCCTCCTCTCTTGCCCATGGTGAACACACCAGGACTGTTCCTTTCTCAGCTTCAGTTTGCCTCTCAAAGATGAAGGAAAGCAGGTGACCTAGATAAACAACATAAATTAATCTAGAAATTAGATGCTCATCTCAGAAACAGGAAAATTGCAAGCCAGGCACGATCTCTGAGCCTCTGCTTTTCCTTTTCTCTGGGGCTGGTGGAGCTGGCACTGGATGTTTTAATTCTGGAGTGAACACTTCTGTTCCCTAATTTACCCTGCCATTTGCCCACGCCCAGCAAAACAAAATTTGCATTCAGATAAACACAAACCCATTTCCAAGCCAACGCAGACTATTTAATTAAGAGTTTCCAAGTGGAAACTGCACATTATTTCCCCAAATTAAGGGGTGCTCCACACGAACCCTCCCTTCTGCTCCGGGATAAACAGAAACCAGGAGGCGAGGGGCTAGGTCATATCCTGAACTCCCACCCCTGCACGAGCACCAACCAGCAGGCTATGCAAACACAGACCTGTGCCTCTGGGGGGAAAACTCAAACCAGAGGGCTGGAAATGCTCATCCCCTCTGCAGCCAAAAACCTGGAGTGCGGCCAGGCTCCACTGGTCTGACTGCTGCGGGGAGGAAGGAGCTGTAAGCCAGCAATTAGCAATTCTGCTCCTAACAGGAAAGATTGCTGGGAAGCATAAATAGGGTGGCTGTTTACACGGGAGTTAGTGCAGGAAGTCGTGTTGATGATGATGGTTGGGGTTTTTTCTTTGGGAAAGCTGCCTTGCCTAGGGAAGGATGCGGTTTGTTAGGCTCGCAGCACCTGGGAGAGGAAGAGCTTCGTGCACAGAGGTTTGGGGCTGGCTTTAGGGATTTGCACCCCTGATGTTATCACTTCCAGTCCAAATCATTCTGTGATACAGAGCTGTGCATTAATGAGCTCCACAGCATGAGAGGTAACATAAAACCCTTTGGTAGACACTGCGTTTTAAGCTTTACATTGTGGTGTGCAAGGGGAGAGTCTTGGACTTTCAGGGTGATTGCTTCTTATTTTTCCTTCTTGTTTTAGCAGCATTCAAATGTTACCATGTACACACAGATCTCTGCAGTTTTTGAAAGGACAGTTACTTTTCAAAGCAGCATGAAAAATAAAATCATGAATGATGCAGAGCTTAGTCATGAGAAACACAGATTTAAGAAAAGGAAAGCTTTGGGGAGGGGATTAGTTTGTTTCTGCAAATGGCAGAGCAAGGAGATTCACCTCTAGATGGACTCTTGGCACCACTTAATGATCCAGAGGCCTCGGGTGAAGAGAATAAGGCCTGGAAAGTAACCAGACTTCTAGTTCTTACAAATGAAGGATGCTAATTTATTAATAGCACTAAAAATGAGCGATGCTAGGCTGGAGGACTATGACAAAAGCATTCCTCTTGGACCATCACCTCGTGCATTTCATAGCACGTGTACATTTGAAATCAATCTCTTAAATATGTAAGCCCCATGCCCACTGGAACTCACAGCCCTGTGTAGCTTGGCCAGTCCATTGAACCACTGCATTAAAGGGAAAACCAGACCTGCTGTGGGGTACAGGAATTATTGGTGATGACACAAATCAAGCTGGGAGCAAAGTGACAACATAACACAAAGAGGAAATTCTCTCTGACGTGCCCTTTACTTTCTTTAATGACGTATCATTCCTGGTCCAAATTATGTAGGGACCTCCAGTGCTATTTGACAGTACCTGGAGGAGACAACCTTAAAAATTTGCCAGTTTTGCCTTAGATAAATAGATGGAGTTTCTCCAGTGCTCCTTGAACTTCCTCCTACTTACTTTAGAGAGGGCTCCTAATCTAAGGCAGCGCTATTAAGCTCTCCAGCAACTGGCGAGTTTGAAAGGATCATTGCATGTTTTCCTGCTCAGGTGATAAATCTGGAGGTCAGTTCCTGGCACAGCCAGTGGGAATGTGGATGTGTGCTGCAGAAGACAGGTTTACAGCATTAAAACCTGGGAGAAGTAATTATGTGAGCCACTTTGGATGAAATCATAATTAAGCCTTATTGGGGTTTGAAAGTTTGGATTTACAATATATTTCACTTGCCGTTTTTCATTTCTATGAACCTCTGGCAGTTTCTGCTTCCAGCTGGGACAAGAAGAAAAGTGGCTTCAATGCACTATGAATTAAATACTGGGAAACCCATATTCTTTCAGGAGGGAAGTCTGGGAGAAATCTTGTTCTTTAGACACACAGAGCTCTGTTATAGTCCTCAGGCTGAACAGTACAAAGTAAAAATTAAGGATCTGTAATGCTTTGGGGTTCATTCAAAGCAAAAACCTTTTCCATGAAAAAGAAAGAAAACATCTGAAGTTCAGCTGTGTTTTTTCCCAAGGAACCCTTGCCTTGAGGCAGGACACAGCAGAAAATACAGAATTTCAATTCAGGGCAAGAATTAGAGAAAAAAGGGCCATGTTACCTCAACAGAGAAGTCTAATGCACTGGTCTGGACCAGTAATGATACATGCACCAGTATTGTGTTCTCCAGTTTTTACCCACTGTGAAAGCAGGAGCAGCAAGCTGGATGCAATAGGAAGAACCCCTGACCTCAGTGCCTGCAGGAAAACTGATCCTGCTCACTCTCACCTTCTTGCTTTTTCACCTGGCTGAGCAGGCAGAAAGTCCAAGGTTGGGTTTGCAAACAGTGTGACTATGCACTTGTTTGGAATTTTGGCCAATCTGTTAAAAAATAACGTAAATATCAAAGAATGCAAAATACTGTACTGTGGCAACACCCATTACCTCCAGCACTGGCAGGGATTATAATATATAAACATCTCTGTAATACAAAAAATTCCATTAATTTAGATAATAAAGATTAATAGACTAACCTAAAACCATACAGCCCTGAAGACAGCTTGAATGTTTTTTCCATTAGGTCCTTGGAGAAAAAAAAGAAAAGACTAATCAAAACCAACTTTTGGGTTCAAAACTTCAGTAGAGATTTGCTTTTTCGGTCACTTTAAGCATGGAAGTTGGATTGTAGCTGCCTTTGTGCCTCTTGGGCAGAATTCATAAAATTAGCATGTTATCTCCAGAGGTTATTGAGACAGACTGAAAAGCAGATTTTCTGGGAAGAGAAATAGAAAAGTGGTGGAGGTAGAGGATATAAGTGGATGGATACCAGGGACTCAGCCTTCAATGTGAGGGGTGTCATGACCTCCTTTCTCACCCACAATACACGCACAGTTCATCCCTGATACTTCCCAGTTTGATGCAAAAATTGTTGACAGGCTACAGACTTCTTCTGGGATTGGGGCTGGGCACAGATCTCACCACCTTCCAAAATCGAGATTGAAAAGCCATATTTTAAGACCTAAAACCCCTGCAATAGAGAAAGGGTGTGGAATTAGGCTTCCATCTCATGTGTCTCAGTAATTGAAGCAATGTCCAGCGCCTCTGTCTGGTTTGAGTTATCTGGAAGTAGCCCAGCATGCTGGATTATCCAGAGAGATAGTGAGTTATATGTGTTAATAGGGAATTTAGTAATACGATTTACAAATGGCAAACACACACCCCTCTGGTTTCCCAGCTAAATCCCAGGAATGCACTTGCTTGGAATGTCACAGAGCAATCATAACCCCCCAGCACACTCCTTGTATTCCTTCTTTGGAAAATAGAATACCAAAGATCACTACAACTCCCTTACCAAAACTGATTTTACTGCTTCAGCCTAATTTTGTAGACAACATCATCATGCCATATTGCAAAACCATTCTTCCATCACAGTCTTTGCATTTTGTCAGTCTTTCTCATTCTTGCACTCCCTCCAAATAGCAGGACACAAGCAAAGACTGAAAACAACCAGCAGAGCTGGTTTATTCATCAGCCAGATGGATATCTGGATCAGCCAGGGTGTCAAAGCCAGATTAATACGATTTCTCTAATAAAATCCCAAGCCATCAGCTTTTGGCTGAGTTTAATCCTAAACCTTATAACCCCACACAGTCATGGCAGCACTGGCTGCTTTCTCTCAGAAACAACCCCCTGGGCACCGCTGGAGACACAGCACCTAAATTAGGTTGTCTCTCAGCTGGATATTTACATGGAAAGGGCTGGAAATAATCTTCCTGCAAGGATAATCAAAGGCACAAACTTCTGCTTAAACTAGGCACCCTTCCTTATTCTCCTGCTATCAAAATCAAGTTTATAGGCATTTTATCTAGGAGTGTATCAGCTATCTTTTCTTGTAATTCCTATTAAACAGAGCAGGAAGGAGGCAAGTGGAAATAGGGAGAAGGTGGTAGCTCTGACTGACATCTTTACTGGCATGGGACACAGGATCACTTTATGAAGCTTTTCTAATGGTGGCCCAAACCCAGTCAAGACTGGCTCCATGATGTCTTGCCAGGAGTGCTATAACCCTCCTCTGCAGCCTCTTGGGTGGGAGACAGTGACACGAGAGCTTCACAGGAGATCACACTCCTGCATCAGCAGATGTGCATAGGAACATCCTTGTAGGATTTACAAGGGCACAAGACCACTCTGAAGCCTGGGTTCTCACTCTGGAGGTGAAGGAATGGGTTTGATGTGGGGCAGAAGGGTCTGTTGCTCTTTGGAGTGATCAGGATGTGCGTACTACCACTGGTGAGGAACCATGGTGGTGTCTCCAGATACTCCATCCTGGAGTAATAGGATGGATGCTTCATTCTGGAGCATCTATCTCATTAAAATGACTGCACTTGTCTGAGGCTGGGGCTACTTTCCATTCAAAGCAGCAGGGATGAGTGGTTCTTGCTCTCTCCCCATGACCATATTGTTTGTGTTTTCTGCAACCTTCAGGCGATAAAAGGAATATAATAATCTGTCTGTTGTCTCCCTGCCAAGCTGTCAGCCCAGCCAGTCCAGCAGCCCAGCAGCTTCGGAGACTTTCTCAAACAACTTCCCAGCCATGTGTACGAGATACAGGGCACTTTATAAAGCAAAACCAGATAATTTCTCAGTCTAAAGCCACCCGTGAAGTGTCAGTCTACAGGAATCAATTCACACATGTTTTAATCAACTTGTAAGTTACACTGGGTATATGGGAATAGTTAAATTTATAGAGCTTGGAGTCTGGCCCATTAAACTCTGTCTATACTGTTTTAACACTTCTGGAAGCCTACATTTAAATTTGCCTCGGGTCATGAGTGAAATGAATACTCCTACTTCCAGCAAAATACCAAGCACAGATCCATGAATTTATACTGAAAACAAAGGCTTTCCCGTGCTGTCTGCAGGGATGGTGGCGCTCTGGAAGGACTGGGATGTGCAGGGCAGGGGGAATGCACAGGGATGTGCCCCGCCGAGCCCACCGCTCTGGCTGGAGCTGCTGGGTGTTCTCCTGGTGCAGGAGAGCAAACTTTGCCAACCCTACACGAGCAGAAACGTGCCTGGAGATGAGATCCAGCTGTTTGCCGAAGCGATCCCAGCTACCGACAGCCAATCTGGACATTTTGGAAGCATCTGCAGGCTCGCTCTTATCGATGGGGGAGGGGTTTTGAGTGCGTTTTCTCTCGGAGCAGGCTTGCTGATAGCATCAGCATCTGCTCGGCAGCAGCATTAGCAGCCCTGCCTATGCAGGTACGGAGGAAACCAGAGACAGGGCTTTTGCCAGTCAGGACAGGAATGTTTATTTAAATGTAAGGAGAGAACCAGATCTGCAGCTGCTGGATCTGCAACGAGTCTCAGAGGGGCAAAACCTGGCTTGGAAAAAAAGCATTGCGTCCTGTGAAATGGAAAAGAAAAAAACCAGCAAACCCCAACCCCAACCCCTTGCAGGAATATGCACTGCCCATACTGAAAAGGCATTTTTGGTTTCCAGAAAAGCTGGCTACAGCCCACACGGCTCTCGTCGCCCAGTGACAGACAGCCTTACATGCTGAACACCAACTGGAGAATTTGCAAAAACAATTACTTCAATTATCTCGTTCCCGTGGCAACCGCATAACACACGCTCATGTTTTAATGAGTCACTGCCACTGACGAACCGAGCAGGGCAGGAGCCCTCTCCCAGAGCCCCGCAGCTCTCTGGGGAGCCCAAGGGGCACCCGAGGGCCTCCAGCAGCACCTGCCATTCCCACATCCCTTTTTTTCAGCAGTAACTGAGAAAAACCACAGTTTACTGTCTTTAATACGAGGATACTGGCTCAGAGCAAGCACCACTGCAACACTAAAAACCTAGCGCGAACTAGTGCAAAATAAAGCAAATGTGAAAAGCATAATTTCAACTTCTCAGGTGCACAGACTGTGTATAAAATTGCCATTGATGGGTTAACTCTGGCTGAGGTGCCAGTGGTGTGAAGCTGAAGTAATGTCACAGACTGACCGCAGGTTTTTCGGGCTCACTCAAGGACATCAACTGATGAAGACTTTTCAAAACGCTGAGCTGCACAGCCGAGGTAAAATAAATTTTGCATGCTGACAAAAACATGTAGAATATATAACTTTTATGTCTCATTCTATAATACATACATCTATACATACATCCATGCTTCTAGGCAAAAGTATTCTGAATAGATAGGCTGATTTTTATTGTCTTATCTCAATTCCATAGCAACTGCAAATTGCTAGGAAAGAGCAAGAAGAGCGATAAAAGCTCCTGGGAAAGTTTGTATTAAGATGACAAGTAAGGAAAATATTTTATGTATTCAGTGAAGGGAATGAGTAATGGGAAACATAATAAAATATATGAAACAAGGCTGGTGAGAATGGAATAATAATGAGCCAGGGGCTCTTATTCATCTCTTTGTGCAGATAGACAAGAAGACAACCTGAAAATAAAAGGAAAACACACATATGAATTTTTGGTGCATAATCCCTTCCTATATGCAACCTTTGCACTTACTCCTGCAGCAGTATTTCAGATCCTGGTGTTTTAGAAACACCATGTAGTTACTTCACTTGCTGAATTCAAAGTTTGCCCAGGAAACCAACTCTTAGGCACAAACTGGACATATAGGAAAGGTCAGAAAGGACCTTCACTTCAGGCCTAGTAAATCCCATTCCAGAGCCTTTTTTGTGAAGTATTTATTTAAAACTCAACAAACCTCACTTTAGTTGCAATGACGGAAAAGCAACTGAGAAAAACAAAAGAGCTTTTATTTCAAAGCTCTGGAGCTTGCAAATATTTTGTTTCTGGAAAATTGGGTCTTTTTTGGTTTTCTGTGTGCCTCTCCTATCACAGGTAGGATCATGCCTAGAAACTGGTATTTTTCCCACTGATGTGGGTTAAAGGCTATTTTGCAGACAAAAGACACCAAAATATTTGTATTGGATATTTAGAAGTGACAAATTCAGCCTGATATGGAAACACTACGATGCTGAAAACAGAGGAGAGCTGGAAGCACACAGAGGTGCCCACCAGAAACCTTGAAAACCGACTGCAATGAGGCAGCAGCTACACGGCACAAAAATAACATTTCCCCCCATAATCACAACAAATTGTTTTTAATCACAAGCAGATGTGATTCATAATCAGTTTTGTAAAGTCAGTCTAATGAGAGCCCCAGCAACTCCCAGCTGAAGAATTACTTTAGAGGGCCAGGGAATACCTATAGGTCAGTTTACATACCTTGGCAGCAACATGCAAGCCAGTGGGGACATCCAGAAGGAAATAAGGTCACAAATTGGCAGGGCAGCAGCTGCACTTACCAGTTTAAACAAGATTCAGTTGTTGAAAATCTACATCTTAAAGGCCAAATCAGCAACTCATAGGCCAAACTATGAATCTTCAACTCAAATGTTATTTCCATCTGAACATATGGATATGAAACCTGGATGCTCCCCAGAGGCACACACGCAGGCAGCTTAAAGCTTTGGAAACCAACTGGAGTGAATATATGAAGTGGAATGGATTTGTAGCGAATGTCAGGAGCTGTCAGGAGCTCGGTAACTTTGTACCCCTGGCAAAAGAAAGGGAGCATTTGGGACACGTTTCAAAGATGGAGACACACATCTGCCCCGTCAGCGATGGCCCAGGGCAGCCAGGGGAATGGCTGAGTGAAGGACTCCAGCAAAAATGCTCTGAGGATGCAGGAGAGCAGCATGAGGATGGATGTGTGACAGCACTGCTTGCTCTGGCCAAACCTTGGGAAGGCTGGACAGGGCCTGTCAGACTCTGCTCTGACTGACCATTGACCCACCTGAGTTTCTACCCAGCTATCTCCTGACACAACAAGATGTGATATGGCATGCACGTCTGACACTGGTCCTAATTAATATAAAGTTCCTCTGCTATTTGCTCCATTCCTATATCATTACAGGAGTGATTTTCAAGCTTTGTAGTTATTATATAAACAAATAGATTTTTCCCAGACTTTTTATCCCCATCCCAAGGATATTTTAGTTGGGCTGTTATGGTTTTTTTTGGGGTGTGGCTCATGTCTACAAGTTCGTAGAATTATTAACATTGCATTGAACTTATATTGGAATTCCTGAGTTTATAATTGATTACAGCTCAAAAGGAAAGATAAGGAAAGGAAAGAGTTTTTTTTTCAGACTGAAATTTTCTTAACCACGGGAATGTATTTTTAAACTCTTACATTCACGAGAAAACTACCTCGTAACCCTTAGATACCAAGCCCACGGATAGATTGATGTTAGTGAAACTATCTCTTCCATTTAAAACAATGCATGAAGAACAATTCCTGCTCCAGCAGCTAGAGGTGGGGAGTCACTGAGGAAAGCTCCATGGGAATTCTAGTTTCACAAATTTTGGCAATGCATCTTTTCTGAAGGAACTGAAGGCAGCACTCCTGGGACTCCAGGAGCAGCTTCCCACTGAGCTCCAAGCCCTGCCTGGGGCTCTCCCTGCAGCCAGACACACCCAGCCTCGCTGGATCTGAGATGCCCACAACACAGGCAGCCCTACTGCTTGCTGGATGAGATGGATGTGTGGGATCTTGATGGATTTAAGTTGTCACAATCAACCAGAGCTAGTGAAAAGGCTGCTTTCCAGGTGGCACAAACAAGGTCTGTTTGGAAATCCTTTCCTAGCCCCGCTTCTTGTGACTGGGGGGAAAGATGTCACTTGTTTTCTGCTCTCCATGTGAGGGTGTTTCAGAAGCTGTGAGCACTCCACCATATAGGACTGGATGCACAAACAGCAGGAGGGAGCTTGTATTCAAAGGAATGGAAAGAAAATAATGAATTACTGGAACAAGGCTGGCCACTTCAGTCGGAGCACCAGTCATCTAATGAAAATATTGACATTTATGGGAATCCACAGACAGAGTTAGGCATAGTTGTGGTCTCTGCTACTGTATCACTTTTCATAATGTTTTATTTCTGTTTACCTTCCAAAACAAACTACTGTAACTAATATGTTTATAATAATTAATGAGGAGGCAGCCAAGCTGAAGAAAGGAATGGCCTCAAAAATTCACGCTTTTCCCAGCTGGGAGGCTTAATTGGGCTGGGGACTTCTTTTCTCTCCCTAATCAGACGGAGAAGAAGTGGGGAGGTAGGAATGAGGGCCCTAATTATTGCTGGTGTAACTCTATGTAAAACAATGTGCTTGCACCAGGGATTCATTTAATGCATTGTCCTTTGCTAATCACTCCATTAGCAGCTAAATAACCACAACTAATATATTTATACGCGTGCATGTGTGTACATACATATTTGAGAATGTCACACATGCCCCCTGGTCACTGCTGGAGCTGGAGGTGGTGTACAGTGCCCTGATTCAGCTGACAATAAATTATCTTGAGGACAATCTCTCTTCAGGCCTCGGAGCAGCTTTTGTGGTCTGTCATTGCACCGGGACTGACAGTGCACAGACCGTGCCTGGGAGGAACAGGGAGAGGGCTTTCTCAGGGAAAAGTCTGTGACTATTTTGCAGCCAAACCCAGTCCCAAACCTGAGGGGTCTCACTGCTGAAGGAGTGGGATGGCACCGAGCATTGGGTAGACACAACCGAGTTTGCGGTTTTGTGAGATGGACTTGGGATGATTGCCCACGGCAGGCAAGTCTGATCCCTTAATCTCACCCAGGAAAATGTATTCTTCACACGTTCCCTCAGTTACTCATCAGGGAAGGAAGGCCTTGCTCAGAATGTGGCAGAGTTCAGCTTGTTACACTGCCTTCAGTCTTTCTGCTTGGGAAGCCAAACAGAGCTGCCTTTCCTGGTCTGCCAGTGATGAAGGTTCCTCAGGTTTGTCCATGCGATGCTCGTGTATCCAGCAATGACAACCATCTTTTGGCCTCTCATCAGAGGCTCCCACAGCTTTCCATCTGCCCAGCTGACCTCTTCTGTGGCCAGACTGGAGAGGTAATTTCTTAAAGATAGCCATGACATGGATCTGCCAGTTGTGAAGTAATGTTTATTCCTTACAGATCAAAAAGTGCTCCAGAGGAGACATCGTAAAGCCAAGATGCACACACTCCTTCTTTCAACAGAGAACTATGCCCTTAAAGCAGTGAGAAATCTACTTTTTGGCACTCCTCAATTGTGTGTGTCAGCTGGCTCCTTAAAAGTATTGATTTTGTTTCCAAACAAGTGACCAAATTAGTAAATCAACAAAGCCAGTCAAACCCAAAACGAAGAGTGGGGAGTTCCTTAACTGAAGATTGAAGGGCCTAAACCAAACCTGACACTCACCTCAAACACTCTGGATTGCTAAAAGAGCTCCACAGACATGCAAACCCTGCATGCCAGGCAGCAGAAACATGCTTCTTCCTGTCTGTGCCTCTTTCAAATTTTAAATTACAGTGAGTGCACCAAAGATCCCTTCAAGTTCTGTACAGAACACGAGGGAAAATACTGACCTTGGAAATGCAACTCTATCTCACTACAGCAAATATATTCTCTTCTATAGCATAATCGCTCTTGTCTGAAGTAATTTGTCATTTGAAAACCACCTTGTAGTGGCAAGAAATACTACATTTTCCATTTCCTTCTAGCAAATGCTTCTGCTATCTGCAGTTCCTGAGTGCTTCATGTACTGGTTACAGTTCAAGCATCAGTTATGACATAGGGACTGGAATCAGTCTTTCCCTCTAATAAACAGGCAAAAATGGCAGCTAAAACATCAAATAACAACTTTTCTGGAAAAGGCCAACCATACTTACAGTTGGGAAAGGATGAAGCTAATCTGAGATATTTAATTTTTAAAAAGGACAGAAGTAAGGATGAATTTTTCCATTTATCAGCTCTGAGAGAGAAAAATCTGATTTATTGCTTTATAAGCTATGTAGAAGTTCTGCTGGAAAAGTATAATATATTTGTGATTGTACAGCCTTAGAAGAATCATGACAGATTTTACACCATTCAGCAGCAAGCCTGCAATGATAAAATGTGGCAATAGGAGGGCTCTCTAATTGAGAAGGGATTCAAATAAAATACTGATAAACTCAATGCATCTCCACACATTCTCCTAATTCCAGTTGGAATTGTGTTTGCATGGCTAATGCTGGGAGGAGTTACTGGTTAAAAATGCTGAATTTACTTCATTGTCCTCTTTTGAGAGCAGGAGTCTCTGAATCTGGAAAGCATTTAGGTTTCACAAAAGGGTATGATCAAACATTCCTGACGAAGCCTCCGTGCTCCTACTCGATTGGAATTTTTGAGCAGCGTGTTGCAAGCTGCTGAGCTCTCAGAGCAAGGTTTTGGGAAAGTGGTGCAGGCTCAGACTCTCAGCTTTCTCTGTTTTTTGGTATGTGGTGGGTTCTCCACCACCCTGCTGAAGGCACAGCAGCAGGGAGCTCTCTCTGCTCCATGGAAACCTCTGGAAAATCACTAGCTGACAGATACTAGCAGAACCTGTTACTTTAATCTGTTTTATCTGTTTTTGAAACTTCCTCGGCTACTTTTTTTTTCCTTTTCCCTTTGCAGGGTTTATCCCACAACCAATTTTAGATATTAATGGCCTGTATTTTAGAAAATGATCTTGCTGGTTATTTATGCCCTATATCTCTATTTCAGTTATGCATTCAGCAGCTGGAGTCCATATGGAAATGTTGGTCATTTTAACTGAGTGAAGACCTTTGCAGATAAGGGATAGGAAATCTGATAATTTTTTTCCTATTTGGTTCCTAATCATATGCCATTAAAGAGAAGCATGTATGAAATAGGATATTTTTCCTAATGTTATGATTTACTATTATCAATTTCAACATACTACTTGGCCCTGGAGTAGGAAGCAAACAATGAAATATTTTATTTTAGAACTGTGAGCAGGAATTAATGAGATTGAACATTTCACTACCAGTTTGAAGGAGCTCAATCTTGAGCAAGACCTCCTTCCTGTAGAAGCACCTTTTTCACTTTCCTACCTCCCTCAGGATTGTTTCTGCCTGGGAACCAGCTCCACTTTCCTATCCTGACACAGGACTCAGGTTATAAATAAGCAAAGATATATCGAGCACTTTATTTGGAATGCACAGAATGGCAGCTCAGCTGTACCTACAACCCAAAGGATTTTGCAGAGGTCCAGCAGACACCCAGAGGGCCCATCTGCCTTCCTGCAAGTGTCCTGCTGTAAACACAGTGACTCCTGCTCAGCCCTGCTGTCTATTCAAAATGGAGTCATTTTGTCACAGAGCTACAATATTTTATTCCAATTAAATAACCAGGCTCTCCTTATAACCTTCAAAACCAGCTTTAGGCAGCTGTATCAGGACCACAGGGTACTGTTCTTCCCTGAGCAGGCTCAGGTTTGGTCAGCAGAAGATGGTAAGAAGTGAAGCAGACCTTGCTTGATACTCTTTTCACCTCAGGAATGCAAATGAATTTCAGTTTCCAGCCAAGTATCAAACATCTCTATGTTCCACTTCCTCGAGAAGCTGACAAAATAAATCCAGCATTAAAAGCAAGGAGAAAATGAGCCTGACAGACTCATTCTGACCTGGGCACCCTCTTCTGGTTTGCTCTTTGCCGAGCCATGACTGCAAAAATAATTCCTTACACCCTTGAATAAACACCTCCGAGCTGTTCCAACACCTATAACCAGATAAGACAATGTAGGGTGCTGTATTTAATGAAGCTGATAGTTGTGCATAAGAGACTCAGGAGCAAATGTCACTTCTGGAAGTCCAAGGCAGCGATGGACCTGACAGGAAAATCAATTACAGAGCTACAGTGAGGCAGTGGAAAGAGAATGATGGAGAACTTGAAAATTTTATATCTATATTCTAGGATTTCAATTGAATAACCACCTTGCACCTGCCATGCCTACACAGATGAATGGCTTGTGAAAAAAAAAAAAGAAGAAGAAATATAAAAGCCATAACCTAACATTACCAAAATTTTGAGGGTGGATGGAAAATCCATGTCACAGTAAAGAACATAGCTGGTCTGCTGGTGTGCAAATGCAAAGAAAGCAAGGCTGCTCATCAGCTTTATTAAACTTAAAAGAAGCAATGGTTTCAGGGCAGTTTACCACAAACAGCTGCAGGAAGTTGCCAAGAGAAAATTACAAGTGTCACAAATCCTACATTTTCACAGCTCTAAGATTTTCTGACAAATAAGACTGAGGGAACTGAATTCACATAGCACTTATTTTTCAGCTGCAAATTCTTACACAAATGTGTACTTTGCTTTCAGAAATGCAGAAACTGCTGTGCATAGATAGCAAAATATTTTCATATTAAACTCTTTGGTGGCAAAGACTTCTTGGACAACTTTTCTGTGCAAGTCACTGTCAACCCATCACTTGTTTCAGGTGAAGAAGAAACCTGGGGAGTTTCAAAACAGAGTTTTACCACTTTCCATTAGGAATATTGTCTGAGCTGATATTTGTGATGCACTATAAAACATAGGTCTACCTAACCTGTGCATAGGGCAAAAATTAGTTACTGGCATTGAGTGGACATTGGTATTGTTATGCATTTTGAAAGGAAGTGGAAAGTTGGGTATAAAAAAAAGTGAATACTGCACCATCAGGAAACATTTTGCCTTTACAGACAATTAGAGGTTTTCACAGCCTGAGGGCATGCCGGGGTGGGAGTGTTTCCTACCACATGGTTTGTCCAACTGATCTGTCAGGGGCCCAAGTGGCAACATTTTCTACTTGCTCTCCTTAGCACGTTATTCTTTATTTTCAGCATTTGAAGGTTATCCCCAGAAGCCCAGCCACATGTTACCTCATATTCATTTTTTTGTAACATTTCACAGATTTTGAAGGAGAAATCCCAATGCCCAATCTAAACAATATTGGAAGAAAATTTGGGAATAGAGTGGGGAAAGAGAGGGGAGCCAATGTCAAAGTGCTTTGGAGCAAGAGAAGCAGATGATATCCCGAATATCTGCCGTAAAAACCAAGCTGTGTCCCGTTTAGTTTGCAAAAATCATCATTGCTGGATTCCATGCAGCTACAGACATTGCACCAGCATCCCCTCAAGGAACCGAGAACCAAGCATGGAGGAGAACAGCCACAGGGAGAGCTCAAGGGGTGCTGCCCATCTCTGTCCAGCAGCAAATCTGGAGAGGGAAGTGCTCACAACCCATTTTCTCACGTGTGGAGCATCTGGCAAAATCTGTCACATCACCCATACATTTTCCTGTTTCTCTGTTTTTAATTTTTCCTTTTTTTCATGGGCAGTTTTGTGGTATGAAATTCGCAGAGCTGAAATAATATTGAAAGAAAGACCCTTCTTTGCAAGGGAATTTGATCTCTAAACTGAGCTTGGACTTAATGATGTTTGCAGGTCTGTTTTGTTCATTTTCCCTGTACGTTTCAGCACTCCAGCCTTCTCTGTGAGAATACTCATGGAAAGTGAATTTGAGGCAATAGCTCACTCTGGACTTTCCAGCTGACTTTCAAGCTTGCCCCTTGCAAATCTCATTATAGCAATTAGCCAGATAGATGATGGACAAACCAAAGTATCCCGTGAGGGAAAACCTGGGCCTAGTGAAATTCAGGAGAGTTTTGCCAGTGTAGGAGTTCAGCCTGTATTTGTAAGGTGGCAAAAAAGGCAGCTGCAATTTTCAAGTATTCATGATTGGTGACAAGATTTTCCCCTCTGAAGAAATTAAAGTAGTCAAATGGTGGATGCACCCAACTGAAATTGCAGACAGGAAAAAAGCAGTAGTCGTTTATTGTAGTGTGAGCTATTGGTTCAGCCTAAAATTCCAAACCAGAACAGTTTTGCCAAATTTACAAAGAATTTGAGTGAATTAAATCTATTCCAAACCATTCTATTATTCTACCATTTTGTCCTTCTAGATCAGTTTTAATCTTGGGTTAATCTTAGAGCAAATCTTGAGATTATTTTACCCTAAATACTGACACAGATTTTCGCTGTTAAAACCCCTCTTCCAGTACAGCAGTTTTTTTTATCCAGACCATTTTCTTTGTGTAATCAGTGGATTAAACATAAATAATGCAGAACTTTAAGAAAATTCTTGGTCATTTAGTCACTGGTGACTTGTTTGGATGAGATAACGAACTGGAAGGCTGACAGTTTTCTCAGTTTGCCCATGTGCAAAGTAGTTTGTGCTGGATGAAAGCAGCAAAGCCTTGAGACAGTAAATCTCACTGGTAAATCACTCTGTGTATGTGCACTCATTAATGCCCACCCTCCTCTCTGTGCTGGAAAGTGCCTGGCCCAGTAAATTCCCAGTTTTGGGGGGCCTTCCTGTCTCAAGGCCTTGGAGAACAGGAAGAAAAGTGGGTATGGACTGTGAAATGAGAGATCAGGTCAGGTTCTTCAATTTGTTTCTGCCCAAAGCTGAGTTTGTACCTCAGGAAAAGTGGTGGCTTGCAGGAAGGGAGTTTGGAAGGAGCAGGAGCAGCGCACGGGGTTCGAGGTTTCATATCCCAGCACTGCCTTCTAGAGCAGAGAAACAAGATGGGCAACCTCGCTGCCTAACACAGAAGTGCAGTGTCTCATTTTATAATCTCTTCACTTTATTGGCTCTAGGGAGAAAGGGAATTATTCAGAGAGGAATTGTGTAAGTGCTGTCTTTGTCAAACATGTGCAAAATGAGAAATAAACATTTAAAACAGCTGAAGGGCAAAGAAGGCACTGCCAAAAAAATGCTTGTTGAAAAGAAGAAAATTAAATTTAAACCGAGTGCTACTAGTATTGCAAAAGAACAAGAAACAGAACCTTCTTCTATACACAGCACAGGAGCCACAGTGGAAAACCCGGGAGGGGAAGGGAGGGAAGGTGCCAGCACCAACACAGGAGCGTCACCGGCAGAGCCGCAGTGGGAGCAGGGGTGCGGGCAGCCAAGCAGAGCCAGGGCTGACTTGGGCAAGCTCTGGGACATTGTCCCTTCCCACTGCCATGCCTGGTGGCACAGCCCTGCTGCTGGCACCTGGTGGGAGTTGCCTGCTGGGGTGCCTTGTTACACGCACGTTCCAGGCACCCCCTCTGCTGCACCCCAAAAGTCAACAGCCACAGATAAACTCTGCGAAAAAGGGAGCAGGAGGAGGGCAGAACCGCCTTGCTCTGCTGTGCTGCTGAGGGATGCTGAAGAGCAGGAGGACCCTCTGCTCTCTCCTGGAGCTGCTGCAGCTCCGTGGTAAACAGCAAGCAGCCTCCAGCTGCCAGGAGCTCCTCTCAGGAGGGGACATCTGCACTTGCCTTACAGCCTAGAGTTTGCTCATCCCATCTGAGCTTTGTCCTCCTGTACTACTCACAGGGATAAAGAACAGCCAAGATGTAGCTTGGCCCCACCGCTCCCTCTTTGTTATGATTACGAAATATCATCATATCTTGGTCGGCTGAAGGAACAGGGTGTTTAATTCCTCTCCCTCATTCTTTATGGACATGGGCCTGAGCCACGACGTTTGGATCCAGCCCCTGCATTAAGCATTTTCAGAGCTGCGGGTTGTTTGGACGTGGCCATCCAGCTCAGTGCTCTCTCCCCCCACGCCTCACCCTGGCTGCTGACAGCTACGTTTTGGGTTTTGCAAAGTCCCTGGAAATTGATAGAGGAAAGGAGAGGCAAAGCTCGTAAAAGGCAGGAAAAACTAAGGAATGGACCACGGGGAAAAAGGCAAGGAAAAGGGTGTTGTGTAGTTGGCACTGCCACAAATGTCAGAGAGCACACCATATCTGTCAGAAGAGAGATCTCAGGAGATTTATTCCTGACACATTCCAGGGACTCCGCCCAGAGAAAAGCTTCTGCTCTAGTCCAGCGTATCAGAGCTGCAAGGTGAAGATAAGGACCAGATTGCACCAGCTGCAACCTAAAACACACTGCAAACATATTCATGGTAATAAAATAAAGCTACCGAGTTTCATACTCGTTATATGACCAACTGGGGATTTAAATGAAGGGATCCTTCAGGATAATATCAGGACAGGAGGTGAAAGCAGGCTGGTTTTAGGGAACCGTCTCTCTTCACAACCCTAATTTTGTAAACAGCCCTTTAAACTCCGCAAGCAGTAGTAAACTGAGCTGTCCAAGCTTTGCCCCTTCACTTATGTATGTCATATAATCAGGAAATGGAAATTATACAGTCTGCCTCTGGCTTCTGTAGCTAAGCAAAACACTGCCCAGGCTTACTGCAACAAACTACAGAATTCCTTAGTAACCTGGAATGCAAATTAAATGAGACAGCTTCCCCTTTCTGATGATAGATGTCTTGTGTGAAGAAGAAAACCCTAACATCTGGGCACAGGACTATGTGTGAATTCCTCTCTTAGCTGCACTGAAGTGTGTTTAAGATGGTTCCAGTATCCCATTCAGACACTTATATCCAAAACAAACTCATATTTTTCCCTCACAGAAGTGAGTAGATATATTACTATCCAGAGGCATGTAAATCTGTACAAATTTATTACTCTCTTCTAATTAAGTTTATTTGTTGATTTATCCATTTCACCTCTTTAAAGAAAACAGAGCTGAAAGCTCTTCAAAAGCTGTGTGGTGACAGAGTCACCATCCTGTTTTTAAGTTTGTGGGCAATAAGTCAGCGCTGCCTCATCCCAGCAGCAGAAGCATCACACAGCAGACTCACACGCTTTGTCTGCACGAGGAAAATGGACATTTTTAATTCATCTTCTGAGCTCCATGACTTTATTTGGGCTGTGGGGGTGAAAGAGGGGAGATGGGGGTGTGCATGGTATGCAGCACCCTGGCTCCCACCCTGCAATCTTCTCCCAGCTTTGGGAAAAGAGGCTGCTGAGCTTCATCCAGGGCTCTCACCAGTGTCACTCAGGGGGGTCAGGCGACAGGGTGTCATCCCAACTGTCTCCTTCCTTCCTTCCTTCCTTCCCTGTCCTCTGCAGGGACGCAGGTCCTGATGTAAATCCACTGACATCAACAGGAGCCGGATCAAAGGGGCCTGGATTAGACTCCAGGGGCATTGCCTCCAAGAACTGTTTATGGCAAATCGATGTGACTTCAAGGAAGTGCCCTGACTTCAAAATTAAACATAATCTAATTTTAAATATCAGGTAGGGTAATCTTCTATTTAGGTAGGTCCTGATCCAGGAAATCACCGAGTACTTAGTTAACTTTAAGCATCTCATTAAGTTCTGTGCTGTCCAGCTTGAGACCAGAGCACAAGTTCACACGTTTTTGGTTTAAGTACATAATTAAAGGTAAGCATGTGGCTAAGTGTTCTGCTGAATGTGGATGGAATTACTTGCGTGCTCAGATGCTGGGCTGAACCAGAGACAGGGGCTGCTTTGTGCTCGCTGAGTGGAGGGAACAGGGAGCCTCTGCTGAAGACCGAAGGGCAAAGAAGTGAGCAAGGCACTCAATAAGCTTGAGGAGTGGATAATTCACAGGGAAATCAGCAGGATTTTGAGATCTGCTGCAGAAATACTGGCAGGAATAGGGAAATCTGTGTGCACCTGGTCAGTCTTTGCTAATTCTGCAGTCTTTTTCCTATCTGGCTTTTCCTCCATCTCACAGAGTGGTTTAGGTTAGGGGGTCATCGAGTCCAACTCCCTGCCCAAGCTGAGCCCCTAGAGCATGTTACTTAGGATTGTGTCCAGGTGGCTTTGGAATATCTCCAGTGAGGGAGACTCTGCACTCTCTCTGGGCAACCTGTTCCAATATTCGATCCATCTGCACAGCAAAGAAGTTCTTCCTCGTGTTCAGGTGGAACTTCCTGTGCATCAGTTTCTTCCCATTGCCTCTTGTCCTCTCGCCCTGCACCACCGAGCAGACCCTGGTTTATTTTTTTGGCACCCTCCCTTCAGATTCTTGGATACATTGGTAAGGTCCTCTCTCAGTCTTCTCCAGGATAAACTCCATTACCTTTCTAAAGGGCTCTTGCAGGAATGCTTCGGAAAAGCTAATGTGACAACAAAAGAGGATGAAAAAATCATCTAAAAGTCTTTTTTAGGAGCTTGCAGACTGTTAGATGTTGCATTCTTGCTGTAGGGGTGCGGAAGGGAGAGACCTTACTGTTCCTCCCTTCAGGTGTACCGACAGAGCCCAAACTGGAAGCAGTTGCTTGAGTTTTGTTCTCAGATAAAGTGCCTGGCGTTTGGGTCACACTACAGAGGAGCTGAAAAGGAAAGCAAACAGGCTATTTTCCAAACCCAGCGGGCTGTGGAGCGATGCATGGATGGATGGATGGATGGATGGGGCGCTGGTGCCACCTGCTGACCCACTTCTTCCCGCCCGGACACATGGGTCCTGCAAATGCAGCTTTCTCTGCCCTCTCACCAGCTCCATCCTTCTGCTGGCTTAAAGTCTCCCGGAACAGAAGCATCTCCTCTTGCCTTTCTGGTTTGAAATACTCCGCTCGATCTCCACATCTTTGTAAGCAAACGATGCTCCAAGCCAGGCTTATCAGGAAATTGATATTCCTGGGCTACATGCCACAATTAGTATTTTGTTTAACTGCACCTTTGTTTATCCCAAAACATCCTGAGCCTTGAAAAAACAACCCCCTCCTGTGTTTTTTAAAATCTAAGGAAAAAACATGGCAGTGTTGGTTAATTTTACCTCTGCAGAAAATTGGCTGCTCACCTTGATACTCTGCTGTCATGGGTTAACCCCCATTCATTGCATTCATTGCATTCATTAAAGTGTAGTGCCTGCTTTGTATTCCTCCCTAATTCTTTTCTCACAGAAGGGACAAATGTGAACCAACCCACTACATCTGTCCTTCCCCGGAAAAAAAAATTACATAATTACCTTGACAAACCGAAACTGGCTGATTTTTAGGGGCATGTGGTGCCCAGCAACCCCTTTGTCTCCCCCAGGGCAGGCTGAGGGCACAGACCCAATCCTGCCAGGTTCACGCCCATGACTCCAGACAGCAGCTCCCCATCCCAAATGAGGAGAAGGAAGGAAGAGGGAGGGAGAACAACCCGGCACTGCACATTACGCTGTGTCAACGAGCACTAGGGATCCAGACTTTTGGAAAAAATGCACATTCAGAACATTTAATGCAGAGCAGCAGGCGTGTACCAACAGGGCAGGACACAGGGCGCCCGGCCCCAGTCTGACACCCAGCTTAGTGTCCAAAGGCACTTCCCTGCCAACGCCGTGCACTCGGATTTATGAGGCAGCTGTATGGACTGATACTTCCTCACATTTTGCTAGTTTGATTAATTCGGCTGGCACCTCTGATCTCGCCTCCACTACTAACATTTTCTCTTGAATGGGATGGCTCTGTAGTCTCACCATTCATGTGTTCGAGGCAGATTTTACATCAAAGATGTCCTGGGTTTTATACTGTCAGAAGCAATTTTGTCCCAGAAGAATGAAGATTGTGATTATCCCAGGAGGAAAGCTGTCAACTCAGCTCTGTGTAGAAAAACTGCTGTCTACAAAAGCTTATATTGGACACCCTCTGGCAGACTGCCCTCTTCAAA
>VYXC01006619.1:0-202641 GCA_013397175.1 Platysteira castanea | reverse complement strand
AAAAAAAAAAAAGTCCACTGTTACCTACATGAAAGACTTTTTCTAAGAGGGTTTGTGTGTTTGCTGACTTGGTTCGTACAGCAAATTCAAATGAGAAGAAAGAGAATTTTATCTTTCTTTTATAAGCACTCATTTTTTCAGGGCAATGCAGAGAAGAGTGAGAGAAGAGTGATAAAGGGGAGCATGAGGAAGGCATGTTTTGAGAAGGCAGTGACAAATGTTGATCTTTGATGATGCTCTGTCTCTCAATTAGATCCAAAATTCTGCTGGATCATGCATTTATCAAGAAGTGGTCGAGCCTCAGTTCAGGCTCTCCACAGATCTCCAGCACTGCTCCAGACACAGGGGCTCTCCAGACCTTTGCTCCCTGGGGCACGTTTGGTCTGAAGCACACCACTGTGCTCTGCAAGCTGGTTAAGGACCAGCACACAACAAATTTTGTGCAAAGAGTTGTCCTGCTGCCATCCCAACAGGACAGGAAAGACATCTCACAGCAGCTGCTTCTCACACAGTTCAAAGCCTGGGGAGCTTCACCACATTATAAATCAGCTTCGTGTCCAGCTGAGCCAGTGTGGCCATCCAGGAATCTGAACGCCAATGGAATTTCATCTGGTCCAAGTATCGTTTCCTTATTTCTTTTGTTTTCTGAAAGTACCCCAGAAGAAATCACTGCCAGTGAGCAAACTTGGCATAACTGTACTGACATGAAATCTAAGAATTGAACTAGGTGCAAAACCCCACCAAAGTAAGACTGAAGGACAAAGATTTTGATTTAATGAAGTGCTTTAACAAAACCCTAATACCCACTGGTTTCAAGAGAACCCCAGTAGAAGCTTACAGCACAATACATGCTTAAGTGATTTACTAATTCAAGGCTTGATTGCACAAAATAACAGATTTAAAAAAAACCAACAAACTTGTAAGGGAAGAAGAAATCTGAGTGCCAAAGTCAAAAGAAAATTTTACAGTGTGAAAACTAGAGGCTGTCATTCTGTTCAGAAGCACAAGTTTCACTCTTTAAATTTGTGCCTTCCAGGCTTAATCTAATATGGTGGTATTTTGTATAACTTAAAAAAAAAGAAACCCAAAAAAGGTTTAAAAAAATGACAGGAGGGGGTACGTTTCTATTACTGGAAATGGAATTTTAAGCACCGAGTTTATCTTGTCAGTTTGGCTCAGCAGTGATGTGCGCTTGGAAGGGGTGAAGTGGAACACTAATTGCCAGAGAGCATGACAATAAACCGATAAGCACGGGAGCTCAGAGTCTCCTAGATGAGAGATGTTCCAGGAAAGGGGGGACTGTTTGAACAGGTACTCATCCTCTTGGAACTGGCTTCTCCCTCAGCTCAGCGGTGTTTGCCTCACTTTTGTTCTCTGATCCCCCAAAAAGAGCACACTGGCAGTTGTTTGGGCCAAATCAAGGAGACAGGTATGTACCTGCACTCTTTGCTGCCAGTGCCAGCTCCACCCTGCAAATCTTGCAGCTCTGTTTATGCTACATTTTTCCATGGCTCCAGACAGCCACAATTTTAATTGGACTGGCTGATTGTTGTTTTAACCCTTTTTTATTTATTTTATTTCGTTTCATGATGCTAATCTTGGCACTGGAGGACTCCCTTAATTCAAATTACAATATCAAAATACACATCAGGTAATATAACAAATGGCCATTCACCTAAAATTAGGCAATCTACCATAAACAATAAGCCAAATTAAACCCACGCTTCTCCTTTCTTCCTTTTGGCCTGAGCTGCTCCCCAAACATCTAAGGAAGAGGGAAGGCTCAGAGATGCAGGAAGGTGAGAGGGGGAAGTACCAACCCTGCCCTGGGCTTTCAAGCCTTGCGATGGATTTTCCTCCTTGCAAATGCAGTGCAACAGAGGAAAAATAAACCCCAAACCTTGGCCAGCTGTGAAAAGGAAGTCACAAAAGTGGGAAGAGACAATTTGGATGCAAGATTTTCCTTCTGAAGTGTTGCCATCACCGTCAGGAGGAAAAGAAAAGGAAAGGAGAAAGGGACTTGGCCCCATTTTGGGTGCTTTGTTTTGTTTATGATGCCTCCTGGAGCTTCCTCCACATCCCCCAGTCCTCAGCTATTAGAAACAGCAGCAGCAGAGGGAAAAATAAAGGATTTCAGGAGCACATGAAAACCCTAATTCCCTCAGGAGACAGGCTGGGTCTTAAATTGCCTTGGAAAGTACCCTCAAGTGGGGCTGGTCTATCCAAAGGGAGCCTGGGCACGGAGTAGAGGTGTTTTGCTTCCAGGTTTAGGCAAAAGTTTCCCCTCATTCCCATTTGCTCAGGTGGTTATTTATGAATTAGTGAGCTGGCTTTATGGCACACTACATCTCCTAAGTTGCCTCGGATCCCAGTGGACCGCTCTTAAAATACTTACAGATGCTACCGACTGCCAGAAGTGGTTTCCAAACAGTCTGAACTCTGGCTATCCCTAAAATAACCAAAATAACTGAGTTTTGTGGAAGTTCTCACAGTTTTGGCCTTTACCTCAGCAGGGCAAATTTCTGCTGCCCACTGTACTGTATTTCCCATCCTGCCTGGATGGTTTGCAGTCTGAAGGGAAAAAAAAAAGTGCAAAATAATGTGCCAGATGAAACTTTAAAAGCATTTTTGTTTAAGGTAATTATGATCTCTATTTATGCCTATTAAATTACAAAGATTAATATTAAAGAACACGCAAAAACTGCCAGAAGGCAACACCTGAACTGTGTATGCTTAACACCCGCACTGTTTCTAAAGTAGCTGCTCACTCATCTCCTTAGAGCTGCCTGGATAATTGCAACTTTTTTGTCTGGAGGAGTTCATTTGAAATGGGAGAAAGCAGGCATTTCCTTTTCTACAGCCTGGGAATGCTGGGTGACTTTGATCCCTTGTTTACACACCGTACCTCTGATAATGCCTTACAGCACGGAGGGATTTTGTTCACCAAAGTACAGTGAGATGTTCGCTGTAGCCACAGCTGTGCCAGCTTTTCCATCAAATCCTGCACACATGGAATTGCCAGAGCTTTCCTGAGTCACAAATAACTGTAGATAAACTGAAGTGTATTTTAATGTTTCTATTTTTTTGGGCACGTGTGCTCTAAAGCTCGAGGGGCAGCAGTAGCTCTGACATTTAACTTCATAATTTTCTTTTGAAATTTCCTCAAAAGTTTGTGATCAGATTCCTCAGAGTTTCAGTTCGGAAATCATACTGTGAAGTGAGTATCGAAAAGACCTCTGTGAATTTTTTGAAGGCAAAGAAAATCTTACCCTCAAGTTGCAAGGAATATTAGAAAATAAATTATATGGTATGTTGTTAGCTGTTTGGTCTGTAAGATAGACAGCAAAGATCTCCATTTTAACATGCTCCAAACCTCCCAGGCCTGACCCCAGGAAAAACTAATAATTTTGTCTGTTTTGCAGAAACTGCCGCATGGTGTAAATTTTTGAAGAGTAATACTGATTTTTTGAGTGTTATTAGCAGCTTCTTCAAGCCAAAGTTAGAAGAAAAAGCAGAAACCAAGAGAGAAACTTGGCGTCTCCCGTTCCTTAGCTTGAGCTGGAAACCTCAGTTATGGAAACAGGATGGATAATAAATAGCTCTGTCCAAATCTCATGTGGACTAACATGATTAAAAAGATAGCGCATCACTCAGCACTTTCCTTTGGTTCCTTGTGTCTGGGAAGACACAATAAAGAGGCTCTCACACCTGCCAGGTTTAGCAGAAAGGAGGGAATAATTTTTATTATTGACATATCTCACATTTTTATACACGTCCCAACTCCACAAGGGATTGGAGAGCATGTCACTTCTTTCTTAATCCCACTGGAGAAGAAAGATGCTCATTAAAGTTCTTTTATCACAAAAGGAATGAAAAACAGAAAATACCGTTAAGTAAACATTGACTATTATTTACATGAAACTGTGTGAAAAAATTTGACTCCAAAGTTAAAAACAGAAGGCTTAGCAAAAACCAGGGCAACAGTTCCTCACTAACGAAGCACAGCCACCTATCCAGCTCCAATGGGGCTTTAGTAAATGCCAGAACCTCACATCCTGCTGCAGCTTCTGGTTTAATCTGCCCAGGGTTCCCTCGTGTGGAGCTACTCACACTTTGCACCGCAGGCACAGGAGGAACAGCTGGATTCCCCACAGCTTCCTGGGGGTGTGGCACACACACCTGAAGGACTTGGGGATGCTGCAAGGGATGGAGGTAAGGCTCACGCTTAGAGGAACAAAGATGTGGAGAAGTGCCTGGGGATCCTTGGGGCATCCCAAGGGCTTTCCATGGAGAAGAGAGCAGGGCCTCTCCTCAGCAACTTGATGCAGCAATGCTTACATGGCCAGTGAGGTCCCATCCAAATGCAGAGCCTGCAAACTTCAAATAAGTTACCAGGAAAAAGAAAATAAATTATTTTCAAGTTTGTTTTCGGGTTTATTGTTTCGAGCTCCTCTATTGTTTCGATCACGACGAGCTCTCTTCTCATAACATTTCCATCGGCGCCTTGCCAGAGACACAAACTGCTCCTTCCTCATACCCTCCCCTTCCTTAGGATTTCTACCTGCAGGTAGTTAAAAAAAAAGCCCAACAACCCCAACCCTCTCCAAGTGCTTGTTTCAAGGCTGTCATCAGTTTGCAGTTTTTCTTCCTCCCAGATGACCAGGCAAGGTAGAAATTACAGGACTCCAGTGGCAGGTTACACGTTCAGCCCCTCGGAGAGGGGGGAGGTATGTAACCCTCCTTTCAAGCGCCCCCCTGTCCCCTTCCCGCCCTCTCCCCGAGGCTCATTCCAGCTTGTTCACAAATCAGAGGTAACTGACAGCAGCAAATCAGACCCCATAAATCACTCGGGAGGTGCTGCAGCGGGGAAGGCGAGGCCGTGCTGCCGCCGCCGTGTGAACCAGAGGTCACCACGATGCTCCTCAGCACGCCCCTGCAGACCCCAGTCCTCTCTCGTGCTTGAGACCACATTTAAGAGAGAATGGCCATGAGGGCAATCTGTGATCCCAGAATTATGTCTGAAAGGTCAAAACTGAGGGCCTAACAGTGCCACTGTTAAGAGTTAAATCTTGGCTTGATTGTCTGATGCTTGTCTTCTCAAAAGAAGGCCACTTCCTACTGTGTTTCAGAGCAGATTTTGACACCTTTAAAAATTAAATCTTGACTTAATGCTCCAATGCTCATCTTCTCAAAATTAGGCCGCAGATTAGTGCACTTCAGAGCGGGTTTTGACACTCTGTGTGTGTTGGTTTGTAACTCCAGGTGAGGGAGAGAACTGCACCATTCTGTATTACCCTCACAGTTTTGTTACACAGTGCCTAAAACACAGCACTCGGGTAGTTTTAATACCACCTGCCATGCTGAAATTAATGGGAACTAGGATTATAAACCCACAGAGACACGAAAAACAGTGCTGAACCAATAAATTAGAACAAAGTGTTAAGTAAGAAAAATCTCCAGAGCACTGTGAGCAGGCTGGAGCCCTTCAGTGAAATGATCTGCTTCAGTGGATGATTAAATTACCAAAAATGGGGTGGGGGGTAATAGTTGAATGTCTTAACACCATTTTTAACATCAAAAGGTTTTCATTTTGTCAGAAAAGAACCCTCAGCACCTGCAGAACGGCGTCAAAACAAATTAAGTGGTTGCCACCACACTGCCATTAACCAAATTCTAGCCATTTATAATGCCTAGAAACTTGACTGAACAATTTTTTTTTGAGTAATTACTTTCTCCACTCTGTGTACCTGCCTAGGTACTTCACTTTAATAAATGATGGCTTCTGCTCAGAATATCCCAAAAGATACATGAGTAGAGGTGCTGAAGTGCAAGTACAGAGGTGAGTTTTCTCCCAGATCTTTTCAAATTGTGTTGAAAGCTTTAAGAGGGAAGGAACAGCATCCTGAAAAGCCCAGTCTCCCCTCTGCAAGGGTTTGGCACTTGAATCATCTTGAAAGTTGAAAGTAACACAAAACCCTACTGAATGCTATGAAAAAGATGAAGGTTTTAGATAGCCCTGGAACCAGGAAAATTAAAAGGAATTTAAATCAAGAAAGTAAAACAAAACTGAGAACTCCCTATGTGCTCCCAAAAATACAGCAAGCTTAGATTAATTTGTTGTGTTATTTCCTATTCTAACCCGTGCAACTTGGTTTTAGGCTGCCATATAATTTCCAGAGGATGCTTAACCTCTGAAAACTACTCTGGTGCAATCCACACCTCCAAAAAAGATACATATTTGCTTGATATGAGACAATGCAACATTATTTCAACTGAAGAAAATTTCCCAAATGCTACACCATAAATTCACATTATTAATGAACTTAGCACATTCACTTCTCCTTCAAAAGTTCTCCATGTGACTAATTAATGAAGCTGGAAGGAAATATTTTAAGCAACTTCCTGGGGATTAAAACAAATCACAGAGACATTATATAAAGATAAATTTTCTTTTGACAGTATCAGAATGACTTCATCCTCCATTATGGGGCTGAGTGTTCAAGGACAATTCCCTCTCCAAATGAGGAATTCACCCACAAAGAGGCTGATTTTGGTTCTAATGCTGTGGCCAAGTGAATATTTTCTTTTTCATTATTTCTATATCTGCTTTAGGTCAAGATCAGATATCACAATCGTAAAATATCAAGTGAGAAGCTGTCATATCAGAGTAACTGATGCAAGGAAGTATTTAAAATCTCTTATTGGATTTCCCAAAGTGAGGAATATTTGCTCTATTGAAAACCACAAGAAGGCACATGAGCTATAAGATGCTAAATTTTTAATCCATTTTATTTATTGCTAACACACTCAAATTTAGAAAGACTCCTGTAAGGCCTATAGCTGAATATCAGCAGCTATGATGGAACTCTCCCTTCTGCTGAAACAAAGGCAAAAAGAGATCAAAGCTTTAGAGTCTGGTGAGAGCAGAGCCATATTGCTATTTTTAGTCCCTGCATTTCACTAGCTCCTTCCTGATCCCTTTCTATTCTCACACCTACGCAGAGGAGATGGTATCCCATGTCCTGAAGCAAGTTTTGTAATGAATGAGGAATTGCTAGTTTACACTTTGAGCTATGCTCTTATGGAAGTAAACACATCAGTCAGTTCTGTGCTGCTCTGGCGAGACCAACAGAAAAAACCCAGTATCGATACCGAGATACACTTATGAGAGATTTCCATGAAAAATATTGCTTTCCCAGGTTTGCAACCCTGGTCTGCATGTGTGGTAACTGGATTTGAGGAACCCGTGTTGTCTTTTGGGGATGTATTCATGGCCACTAGGCAAGGGGACTGGTATTTTCATTATCTAGGCTTGATTAGCTTCATCTAGAGGAGTCTGCCCAGTTGGACTGTTCTTTTTATCGATATGGGGTAAAAAATCCACCCCTCTGTCTAGGTCTGTTGTACTGCAGTATTTTCTCAGGTCTAACAATCTCTAATTGTTACCGCTTTAACCTAATTCCTAATGCTAGTTCCCTCCAGGAGCCTATTTTTGGCTTCCTGTCCTTGGTCAGGCACCTCACTGGCTCAACCCTGCACTGCAGGTCTCAAAAACCTCCTCAAAAAGGAGACCTTACCTGCTCCTGCCTCCTTAAATAACTGTTGATTACATCAATCTCTAAATCTGACCCCAGAGAGAAATGAAGCTGTTTCAAAGGACTTAAACTTTGGGAAGCCTTCAGTCTCTTGGAGCTGAGATGCTCAGTTTTGAATCAGAGCATGGCAGGGAGCTGAAAACTGCTTTCCAGCCTTATTGTATACGGGGAGCTCTTGGTACCACCAGAACAATATGTAATATTTCCCTTATGTTGGAAACCTGCTTGACATGCCATTTTCTCTGCTGATATTTACGGCAGTGCACATTTTTCTGTTAAACATTTATTTCAAGGTGCTTAAAGCCAAGCAAAAGCAGAGGAAGGTAAGTAGAAATTTACCTACAAACCCTAAACAGGGGTCAGCTTGACTTTCCATCATATTTTCTGTCTGTGAGGAATTTTGACAGGTTTATGTGTGACACCAGGTTACCCTGGAAAGTGGAAAGCCTGTAATTAGATACCCTGCCATCAGCTACCTCCCACTGGCAACCAGTCCGCCTTAAATCTGCCACCAAGAAATGCCCTCAGGGAGGCAGAAGCCACCTGTGGGATGTACCTGAACACCCCCGGATTCATGGGATAGCTATAGATGGGGTCAGGGGTTTGTCCTGTTGCACTGCTGCTGTACTGAACTTGGGAAAAGCTTTTTCCCCAGCAGCAAAACACGAACAGGAGAATCTGACCTGATCCATCGCCTCCCAAGCCAGCAGCAGGACCCCTCCTGCTCTGCACCAGGGCTAGACCTTATATCTAGATGTGTAACAGGATGTTTTCAATGGTTTCAAAAAGAGTTTAGCCAAACCCCATGTTTTTATTTGAATGAAACCTTCTTAACTTGTATGTACCACTGCGCTTGCCATCAGACAGCTGCTGGTTTTCATTTGGGGAAAAAGCAGCCTCTGAAACAGCTGAAACTATACGATGCAAAAGGCAGGCATAACAATAAAACAGCATAAAGCTTGAGGAGCATGGGACAGGACGGACTGCGCCAAAGAAATGAGTTGAAAATTTTTTCCATCCTAAGTCACTCTAATATTTATGATTTTGTTATTTCTGAAATGTCACCTACAAAAGAAGATGCATTACATAACAGAGAGATATTGCTAAATACCCAAACACATGCACAAGATACACGAGTGCCATAAAACTTCAAAAGGTGGCTGCCTAATTAAAACACTAATGTTTTTAATCATGTGTTTCTTGGAACTGGTTTTAAGGTGCTCAGATATACGTAGCTGCTTACTTCTCAGATAACAACATAAAAAAGGAGAAGACAAGCCTGCTTCACGAGCATCTTGTGCATGTGACTGATGGATACAGCACTGAGCGAGGGGAAAACACTTCCAGACAGGCAGGAAGGGATTGCAGGTGTAGATCCCAGTTAAAGTGGGGCACCAGAGGTGTCCCGAGGTTCTTGGGCAAGCATCAATCCTTTTGGCAAGGGGAAAGGAGCACCTAAACTCCAAATGTGGGAAATTAGGCATTTCTCTGCATCTTCAGAGCTATTTCACATGAATGATTTCTTCTGCAGCTAGAAACAGCTCTTTTAAATGTAATAGGTGCTCTAATCACAACCAACCATATTGCAGCCATAGTTTGGGTTTGAGCATCTAACTACACTTCACTTTACGGTGTTCAGCTCCTCAGACCCCACAGCTCAGTTTCTTTAGCTGTGGTAACTCATGCAATTTCACCCTGCAACATCACAGAGTCTGCTTTGCAGAGCATTAAAATCCTTGGAGATGCAGGCTGTATGTTAAAGTCTTACCAAAATATATGTGGGGTTTTTTTATCGGGAAAGAGAGCATTTTAAGAAACAAGCACCCTAACTCTTTGGGGAAAAGCTGGCCACATTCAAGTCTTTGGATCTCTCAATATCCAGTACATAAACACAGAAATAAAAATAGTATCTATTATTTGAAGATGACCATAGGCAATCACTGAGACTGACAGACATCCATATCTAAGTTTATAACTTTCATGCCTTTGCTGAACTATCTTTTGAGCAGAAAAGCATAAATGAAGAAAAAGTCACTGCTTTCAGTCCAAGTCTTCCATTAGGACTTAACCATGAACCCTTCTGTGTCATATTTACAGCAAGGGTCGCTGTGGGCAGCTTCCATTCTCTCCCAGCAAGAAACCAAGAGGAGGATTGGGTTACCAAGACCTGCCAAGCAGCTTTGCCAGAGTGTGAGAACCAACACAAATGATTACCAGTTAGCAACCTTGTGGGGTTTTTGGCAGCTGGAACCCGTGACCTCTATTTAGCAAAAGCTGGAGCCACAGGAAAGTGACAGGGGTGCAGAGACCATGAAAATCTGGGTATGGGCAAGTCTGAGGCAGAGAAATTCAAGAGCAGAGGGAAACGACAAATTTAATTGAGTGCTTTGTCTGTCATAGGAAACCCTACCCCAATGTCTAGAATAGCCTGTCGCTTGATTAAGAGCTTAGGGGACTGCACAGAGCTGGCTGAAGTTTGTTGTGATCCAACACAAAATTCCTGTCTGCATTGAGCACAGAATCTGAAGGCTTTTCCATTTAAAACCAAACACCCCCACAAATCTGGTTTTTGAGGTTAGTGATTTTCAATGAAAAAAAAATTGAAAAAACCCTCCGACTTTCAAAAAAATGTGAAAAACATTTGTTCCAGTGCAGAGGGACTTGATGGAGTATTTTTTTGTGCAGCTGCATAGGAAAAAAGAGCAATCTTATCAGTGTGCTCAAACAGCTCCATAACAGCATTCCTGTTCTTTGGCTCAGCCACCACTGATGCATTTCACCGCAGCGTGAAGACTGGACTAAAAGCCATGGGAATGCGCCAAGGCTGACCTGCAGCAAGCCTAGGGAAGGTTCACACTGCTGGGATGAGGCACTTATGGAGGTCATCTAGGAAAATCCACATCGTCCTGCCCTATCAATGGAGGGGACTCCACACTTTGCTCCCTCATTTTTGTCCAATGCTTCATCCTGGCAGCTTATTTTCTGCTTTTTGCCCTTTGGGCAGGGCCATCACAGTAGTTTTTAAGATCCCTCTGGTATAAAAAAATCCCAAATCCAGTGAGAGACTGAGTGGTTTTCACTTTGAGGGTTTTTTTTTTAATACCTGATATAAAAGTGCCACAATATTCATGCTTTGAGATGACTCTCCGAAGGAATGGAAAAGGTGGCTCGTGCTGGACTTCCTCAAGGAAATTTTCTTGCAGCGGTAATGCTTAAATTTATCCCAAGAAAAGTACTTCTGTGCCACCTAGTGGAGTCCCAGTTAGTGACATAATCAACACTTCATTACCAAACCACCAAATTCAAATGCTGTCCAAGAGGTTATCGAATTTTCTTATCACTGCTCACACGTTTGTGTCCCAGTGCCCAGGACAGGACAGGAATATCAGCCAGGTGGGACCTCAGAAAAAGTTTCTATCGAGTGTTCTGGAATACTCTGCAACCAGAGGACCCTGTCCTGGTCTTTTGAGAGCCTGCCCAAGGGAAGGGTAAATAAACCAGTCCAAATACTACTGCATTCTAGCAAGAACCCTCTCAAGCATGCACTGCTGGGTCTTTTTAAATGTATGCTGTGAAAAATGACTCCAGATGAATAAATTCTGTATTTAATTTAAAACCTGCATTTAAACTTGCTTTTAGTGAGAGCAGTGAACTCTCCCTTACATGGCAGGGTTGAGTGATTTCTGTGAAACCCCTGCCAGCCAGACTTTGCAATGACTTGAGATTTCCTTCTCTGGTGCTACAGCAGCCCTACAACACCCAGCCAAAATGTGATGTAGTTTTAGTCCTGCACAAGGAAAGTCAGGGCCTTTAAGCCAGATGGCAGCTTAAAGGAGAGTTGAAATGAAAATAAGCTAATTTGGGGCTGTGCAATGTATAAAGAATCCAGGCATCCCCTGAAATGTGAAACTCCTGTGCCTGTCCCCAGTGACCAGACCCCACTAGATGGCAATCCATGCCTTGGCTCTGACCCTGCAGCTCCTCTGCTGCTCCTGAAGTCGTATTCCTGCCTGGTTTCAAAATTAAGAGACCCAGGATCTTCATACAAGTATCTTTCTTCTTTTTTATCGCCTTTTTCTCTCCTCCCTAATAGTTTAGCTTTTTAAATATGTAACTGTAACTGTTTGGTTTTTTAAAATTTTTTCATGAGCTGTTCTTTTTGTAGTGAAATGCTTAAGTAGAGTGTAATAAGTTGGCTTCAGGCCTACAGAAGAGAGAATTGAGTCAAACATCAATAGTTATGTCACAAAAAGATAACTTCGACTGGTTCAACAGTAGTCAACCCTAGTCTGTCACTGCTAAAAAAAGCCTTTAACTCATCCTGCCCTGCCCTAATTCCAAAAAGACATTTCATGGGACATTAAAGGATCACCTAAGCCAAAAGGATATTCTTTCCTCTGAAAAAGTCCTAAACTTTCAGTTTGCAGCAACAGAAGTCATATATATATACATATATATATATGTATATATATATATTTACAAAGCTTCATGTAATAATGCAATTCTTCTGTATTAAAGCTATAGAGGAATTGCTTTTAGCCTGTCCTCTGGTTCTCAGAGTAGAGCTGAGGAATTGCTTTATTATTTGCTTTGCAAGGATTTGATTGTAAAGCAGCTGGCTTTGACTCCCATGCAGACATCATTAAACAGGAGGTTTGCAAATTAATGAGGGCCATCCTCAGAAATGGTTTGTTCATGGAAAAGCAGAATGAAAAAGCTGCACTGCATCAAGGGGTTTACAGAACCAGAAAGGGAGACTGGGGTATTTGTGGTATTCAAAGGTCATAGAAAGCTTTAAACTTCAGGCTGAGCACTCATTTTATATAAAACCTCATATTCACCAGCTCCCTGGATAGAAATATATTCCAATGCACACTCCAGTATTTTAATCTCTCACAAACTCCCCTTCAGCCTTGTTTGTGCTCTCCATCACCTTCTCCCTACCAATGGCACAGGTTTCCCAGAGAAGCTGTGGATGCCCCATCGCTGGAAGTGTCCAAGGGAAGGTTGGATGGGGCTCTGAGCAACCTGGTCTGGTGGAAGGTGTCCTTGCCCATGCAGGGGGGTTGGAACCAGATGGTGTTTACTGTCCCTTCCAACCCAAACTCTTCTGTGATTCCGTGACACACAGAGCCAAGCAAGTTCAGCCCTGCTTCAGGAGCAGCTTTGTGCTGCTCCAATCATACCCTGAATCCAGCAGCAGCTAAACTGCATTTAAACCAGCATTGCTGCAGCTCCATCCTGCTGGAACAAATGTTCAAACTCTAATAAATTCCGTGTGAATGAAAATGAGCAGTTACAGTAAACTCGTTTCCTACTTCCAAAAGCAAAAATTTCCTCTAATTTCTTTTTAAACAGCAAATCCTACTTCCCCCCAGCTGAGTACAAACAAACATCTGGAACTGCTGTGCTTTAGATTTTGTTTATGCATATCTGTTTAATAGATGGCCAGAGGGTTAGAAACTGCCAAATAATTCTACTCCTAGTAGTTTACATTAACTAATTTCCGTGGGATTCGGGATTCATTTGCCAAGTTTCAGATAGAAGCACAGCTTTTGTGGTTGTGACTCCTGGAAGGAACAGCCAATAAATGGAAAGGCCAGACACGCATCCCTAATTCATCTTCATCCCTGAGTATTACTGTACTGGGTGAAGCTGTAACATTTAACCCTGCATGAATTACACTGAGTAAGAGCTGGCAAACAGCTTAAGCCACTGCATGTCCCAGAGGCATCTCTGGGGGAAAGGTGCAGATGTGACCTCAACAGGGCTTTGCTTTTTGGTGACTAATTTTACACATTTTTAAACTTCTTCTTGAGTATTTATAGGGACAGCTCCTATCACTGTCACTGCCAAAAATCAGTTTACTTGGTCAGATCTAAAACTGCTAATCTTTATAAAGATGGATTTCCAAACCTGTATTTGAGCAACAAAGCAGACAGGATTCATGGAAATACTGCAAGTCCACAGCTGCTGGTGGGGTTAAACCTTCCAGTCTAACAAACATTTGCATGCAATGCTTCCCATATGCTGGGAACAGAAATATTTTTGAAATAGAAGCTTAAAGGAGTAATGACCACTGGATCTTAATCTTGGGGCAAAAATAGGTCAGTATTAGGAAAAACGTAGATGACAGTAGATCTGATGTCTGAAAAACATGTCTAAGTTATTTGCTGTAAGATAAAAAGAAAAAATGTTTAATGTAAATTGATTAGCTGTGTTTGCATAACTCCTTACACAAACATACAACTGGCACCTAAATAATGGCAATTCCACAGGGAGAACCCAGGTGTTGTGTTTAAAAGGAAAATAATTGCTACTTACATGTATTATCTTCCTACAGCCATAACAATATATTCAGTTATTACCGGCCCTAGTGGTACCTCAGTTCTCCCCTCCTTACAGACATCCATAACTGGAATTTTTAGGGCATGGATTAAGCAGATTGTTTCTATCCCATAGGTGGTTTTTTTTATTTAAAACTGTTCATTTACAACCCCAGGCACTGCTTCCCACTCCTTCCTTTCCCCAGCTTTCCTTCTCCAGGGCCAGAAGGAGGAGGAATATGAGCAGCAATCTCCCCATAGTGAACCCAGTTCGGTTGCTCAAGCATTTTCCTTCCATTTGGGAGCTGTTCAAAAGCCTCTGAGAGCTTCAGTTCCTGGATGTGTGCTTTCAGCTCTGCCTGTGTGTGTGCACAGCTCCGAGGATTTCCATCCGAGCACCAGGCTCCCTGCTGGGGCAAACCCACACAGGCATAGACAGCTGAGCCTTGCTGAGAATCCCATTTCTTCCTACAGGATCCATTCCCGTGGGCAGGTTTCTCCCCATACGTGTTTTATACTCATTTTTGATTCTCTTCTTAAACACTTTTATTTTAATCCTCAAGGGCAGAAATGTATCTTAACTCTAGATAGGAAAAGGTTTGGTATTTAACACATCTGTGTGTTTTCCCTTCCCAATTATTATTGTGCTGATTTTTCTTTTCCTAAGCACCCATTAATCTCTAGCATTTGAAGCCCATGACAAAATGACATTAATTTTAGGACTGACCAGAAGGGGGTTTTTTATTCAAAATTAGCTTTGACACACACAAGTTGTGCAAAATTGACTTAGAGGTAGGAAAAGAGTTCCATCAAGGGAAACAAGAGCATTTCAAGTTTCCAGTGTGCATTTAGGTCCTGGATTTTGAATTATTGATTGATTTTATTTCCAAAATTTGGCATAAAACCAAGAGTTTTCTCCCCCAACTGCTCTGTTGAACCACAAGGAAAAGAGGAGTGAGTAGTTTCCTTTCAGTTGCCTCCTATTATTATCAACTTATTCAGGAGGAGATAAGCATCCCACAGCAGTGATGAGCATGAATCCTCATTTTAAATGGATTCAACAATTATGAGAAGGTAACCAATCTGATATGACTACCCAGTATATTGCCATGGGTTCACAGTTCACCGAAATTGTACCTGAAAAGCATTAATTCTGTATATAACCCTACCTGGTTAAGCATCAGGTACAGACTCCTGCCTGCATTTTCAACCACAGTTTGCAAACTAGCTCCTTTCTGTTAAAAAATGACCTTAATGTTGTGGTTTTCAGTCTTCAACATGGCTGCTCTAGGTCTATTGAGAGTGAAAATTGTTACTTGAGCCTTTTACAGGTTATGATAGATGGTATTGAAAGGGGAAGAAATATGAAAGGAAAACAAGGCCATTGTTTCCTTAATAGATTCCTATTCTTTACAACATCCAGGAAGTTTCTAAGCTTGCATTATTAATGTGCACTTATCTTTTATGCAGAACAATACCAGAAGAGATTTACAGTAATTTTCAAGGTAAAACAAAGAAATTGAAACTGGGGCACTAGCTAGTTTAGTGCATTTTTCAGAGTTAAGCCTTTAAAGAAGTTAGAAGGGGAAAAAAAGATTGTTCACTACAGATTCTCAGTAAGTCAAGCAGAAAATCATAATCTGAAGAAAAATAGCTTTTAAAGAAAGCACAGACTTGCAGCATTTTCCTACAATTACTGAAAGATTTTTGCATCTCACAGCAGTTCGACGCCACTGAACAGCAAGTGTAGGCTTGGTATAAACACATAAATCAAAAACTGATTTCTTATTCTAAGCCTAAAGTTTCAGGGGGAAAAAACACTCAGAAGAACACGGCTGCTGTTTTGTAACAGACAGACCCACGGTCTTAACTCCAGACCTTCTCCTGTAACCAGCAGTGAGGTTTTTCCCCACAAAATGGCAGAGTCCAGAGAGCATCTTAAGGAAACAATGAATTCACAGATAAGAGATTATACTTTCCACAGACTGAGTCACCACATTTTGAATGAAACTTTTCCCCACAATGTCTTTGTCACAGAGGATGACAAATGTTACAGCACCTTGCATAGCTCTGATGCTGCTTTGCACCATCTGTGTACAGTCCCAAGCCTCTGCATCCCAGTAAACTGTTCAACTTCCATCTAAATATTTTCACCTCAACTTTAAGTCTTTGTGTTAAAAAAGTAACCACTGGTATAACCCAAGAGTGTTGTTTTGTTGACTTGGCTCTCCTACAACAAGCTCTGCTTCCTCAGCCTTTTTCTCCTTCTACTCTTTGTGGAATAATCATGGCTTTCCTTAGTTATTGCTCCTCTAAACCATAACAATCCACCTTGGTAAGTCTTTCCAACCTTCCTGATGATCCCCATGGCTTTTCTCCAAATTCCACTCAGGTTATTTAGTTTTTTTGTGCAACAAATTGTTTTCTTGGCGGCGTCCTTTAAAGCAGTTCAGGGGAAATTCTCAATTGTTCCTTGGATAAGCACTAACAGCCTTTCACATTCTGTATTTTGGGGAAAGAGTCTACCAAAAATATCAACCTCGAAACGTTTTAGACTGAACATGGGTGAAATATACGGGAAGAACACTGCATTAGGAGATTGTACCAGCTCCCTGCTGATGCAGTATCAGCCTCTTGTCCACCCCAAGGCTAGTGCAAAGCCAGCTAAAGACAATAGAAACAAAGCTGCTAACCCTATTAAAATATTTGGGATGATTTCCTTGACTGGAGCTCTAGGCTACAGTTGTATTTGAAAAAATATTATGACAAAATTAAAGCTGCTTTAATTTACAAAAGCAACTACATGCCTGGGTATTGTGTTGTTTAGTGTTTAAGTATTGACTTGATGAGAAGGGAATTTCTTAAAAGGGTTCCAAGGATGAATGGAGAAAAACCATTTCCCAAAAAGGCAGGAAAAAAAAAAGTCTTGAAACATGGCAAAGGGGAGATATTATGGAACCTTTAATTAGAACTTTCCCCATCCCAGGAAATTCAGAGGTGCCTGCAACTACAGCACCTGCAACCAAAGTTAAGAGACAATTTAACATAGTTAAAATATTCTGCTTAACTGATGGCTGTCATTTAGTCAACATAAACAACATGGTTTGTTCTTTTCTCTTTTTTAAGGTATCCCATGGTCTTATAAATAAGTGTGTTTTACTTCTTTTGCTTAAGTCTTGAAAACTTGTGATAAAAAAAAATGGCAAATGATGGTATCTGTGCCGGTGCTGAGAGTGGACAGAGGGAACAGCCTTGGTATAGATATTTGTGGCAGTCAATTGTGCCATTTCTTACTAGGTCAAGTCACAGCACATTGTTATTTTGCTTATTTCCCTGCAGCAGCCTATGCCAGAAAACTGAGAGCAGAAATCATGGTTCTTCATTACAGAGCTGACAGAAGAAGCCACTAATTAAATTCATCACAGTGTTAATAATCCATATGTGACTGTGAGACAAATGTCCAGTTCCTGGGTCCAGCTTGCCATCAGTAGTTTCAGACAGAAACAATTTGTTCTCATTTGTTGTGCTGAACCTGACTACCCCCTGTCCCCTTAAATTCCCTAGGTACCAGGGGATTTTCACCAGGCCTATTGACAGCCATTGCACCAATTTATGGGAAGATTTTGACTTTTGACATCCAGCTTTCATTGGCTGCATAAGCAAAAAATATCAATTTAAAATATATTATTTAGAAGGAAGGGGCTGCAGAACCCATATGGCATCTCCCAAGACTGAGCAGCAGGATCAGTGCTATTCATAGAATCAATAATTAAAGTTGAAAAAGACCTCTAGGATTGAGCCCAATCATTAACCCAGCACTGCCAGGTCCACCACAAAACCATGGAGACAGAGGACTTATTCCATGCCAAGACATGGTTGGATTCCCTGTTAAGGGGAACTTTAAGCATCAGTTAGACAACAGAGTTTCTGTGTGGGAATGGATTTCATCCCAAGTGAAAGCATTAAAAAAAAGCAGGGCACAAATGTCTCCATAAGATGTCTGTGAAATTTGCTTCAGTAAACAAGAGGCAGGGGCCAGCAGGCTCCAACTGGAGAGACAGAGCAGCACAAAGAATGTGTGGTTACAACAAAAATATACTATCTTAAACAAATCCCAGAACGAGGACCTTCCTGATCCTGAAAAGCATTAATTCTGAGTGGCTATTTTTAAACAGACAAAAACATATGTATTTGAGAGGCTGCCAGCTGCTGGCTCAGCATTTGTTCCACGCTGCTGTTGGCAGCAGCAGCAGCAGCACAGCCATGATAAGGCAAAGCAAACTCAGATATCATTTCCAAATTCGCCATCTAAGAGCTTAATGGAATTACAGAAGAGGGAGAGGGGTCTGTGGACACTTCCAACCCCTGCAGTACCCCGAGATGTTACTGAGCAACATCTCATTTCCCTTTGAGCACATCAAACAGGCACACTGGCACGATCCAGCAATTTGTATGTTTAATGTCTGTCAACCATTCCCAGGTAATTTTTCCCCTCTATTCTTCAGTGCTTAGTACATATCTATCAAAGGAGGCCAGTAAATAATACCTCAGGCAGAGTTTTTACTGTAATTTCCTAATTTTCTAGCAGTCCACAGTTATCTGGACATACAAAGGAATTATTTTCTCTCCACCAATTAGCAGAGCGGGAGTTCAAAAGCCTCCGCGACTGCTTTAACACAGAGAATTCCTTAATCCATAAAAATTAATGGAGATTATGTTAAAGAGACTTAGATATTTAAATCCTTCTCCACATTAGTCACTCTCTTTTATGTGCAGGTAACTGCAGCTGAAGTCCTCAGGAGCCCTGTGTGTGGCAGAACAAACTAATCTCTCCAAATGAGAAACGTGAGTTTTTGCCAGGTCTCCCCTGACAGCAGAAGGTGGCAGCTTCTGCGGTCTGACTTTCCCCCCACTGAACCTCTTATGACTTATGGTAAAGTCTTAACTGGCTCCAAAAGTCCTAAATGGAGCCATTTATTCTTGCTGTGGATGGTTGTCCCAGTTACAAATAACTTTGTTGTGCAATTAAGTAGAATTGACGTCACAGCAATAAGAAAGAAATTCTAAATTTTCATTTTTCCTTAAATCTGAAAAGTAACTTCATTGTCTTATACCAGCCCCAAAGTATCCAAACAGAAACTTTATACTGCTCTTTTTATGGCTGCACAGTCTTCACATGCACCTATTAATTGTAGTTACATTCAAAGGTTTTGAACTCATTTTCTCTCAACATCATCACTTTAAATAGACATATCCTCAGAAACAGAGGAGATTTTCAGAACAGAGTAATTATCTCGATGATAAAAAGTTACATTTCAAAGATTTGCTAGAGGGTATTTACTGACTATACCTGTCAAAGACAAAAGTTACAGAAGGGGGATTTTTATTTTCCACTCCCCCTTCACTTCTTTTCTTCCTGGCCCCTGAGTGCATCTCCCAAATACTTCTTTCCTCTTAAACCCAGAGGCTTTTTGTGAAAGCAACGGAGGGGCAGATTTCCCATATTTAGGATGATGAGGAACCACATTTAGTCAGGTTGGTTCATGCCCAAATTCACAGCTCACTTCGGGGCTGGGGTTGACTTTGAGCTGTTCAGATGCTACCAGCAGGAACCACAGCTCCAAAATGTTTCCACAGCTTCAGAGACATCATTCACATTTCCATGCTGCCTTTCATGGGGCTGCTTTCCCCCTTGTGCCTGTGGGCACAGAGATACAGCCTTTTTCTCCTTGTACTCCTCTGAGGGGATGAAGCCACCAGCTGCTGCTACATCCAGGAGATGGGCCAGTGAGAATGTGCAAGCTATATATAATAATTTATATTTCACAGAATCATTTAGGTTGGAGAAGACCCCTAATTAGTGATGGGAAAAGGGGGAATGGCCTTAAACTGACAGAGAATACATTTGGGTAGGATGTAACCCTGAAAGAACAGCAACAGCAGCACACTGAGGGCTGTCAATCACAGAATAATTTGAGCTGGAAGGTGCATTAAATATCATCTCATTCCAATCCCCTTCCATGGACAGGGACTCTTCCCACTCAGCCAGGTTTCTCCATCCAAGCCGGCCTTGAACACTTCCAGGGATGGGGCATCCACAGCTTCTGTGGGTAACCAGTGCCAGGGCCTCACCATGCTCACAGTAAAGAACTTTTTCCAGATATCTGATCTCAACCTCTCCTTTTCTAGCTTTAAAACACCGGCACGTTCATCTCATCACCAACTCAGCAGTGTTTCCTTGAATTCACTATTTATCTGCAGTGGCAGATAAATCCTCTTTCTGGGGAGAAGAGCAACTTACAGAAACCTGCCCTCCTTACACCTACTGACCGGGTGTTTTCCCTGGCCGGAAGAAAACCACCCCATTTCACACTCACACTGCACGTTCTGTGCATCCTATTTCACTTCCAGTGCTGCCCCTAAGCATCTCTCAGGAGAGATGCTTGGAGTCTCCCCCGATGTAACCTGTATCATGTTTGTGTAAAACCTGAACACAGGCACTTTTCCCCTCCCCTCTCGGAGGGTTTTGTAGCAGCAAGGCGCAGAGCAAGCCTGCGAAGGAAGGAGCGGCCCCTGCAGGCTCCAGGCAGCCCCCCGGGCTGGCTCCGGCCTCCCCACTGCCACTAGAGGTCAGCCGGAGCCCGGCGCATCCCCCTGCTCAGGGAAGGGGCGATGGATGGAGGGATGGAGGGGTGGTTCTGACCTCTCGGGCTGCTCTGTTCCAAAATTAGCATCAGGCCAGGCAGCTGTGAAAGCCAGCCTTCAAAACAGCTTAATTTAAGTTGCTGCCTTCAAAGGAAAAGGGTTGCAGAACCAGGAGAAGAAACGCAGTGAGGTGAAGACAACAAGTGAACCCTTTCATATCTCAGAGGGACTTTCTGCTGCAGCTTTACAGCACAAACTCAGGTATCTGCACATGCTACTTGGGCAGAATTTAATCACAAACACACAGCACCTTTCCCAGCAGATTGAACTAATCCTTCTATAAAATCTGGGCTGAAGCCCTAGAGGCTTGACACCTACTTTAAATAAATATTGACAATTATTTCATAAAATCACAGGGCACTTTGGGTTGGAAGGGACCTTAAAGATCATCTGGTTCCAACCCTTATGCCATGGGCAGGGACACCTCCCACCAGACCAGGTTGCTCACAGCCCTGCAAAAGTCATCCCTGCTTGGAAAGCTGGAATTGCACTCCCACACAGCAGTTTTACTCCCTTGCAGGAATCCAGAGCAGCCGATTGCAGTGTTAGCAGTCAATAATACATCAGAGATGTATTTAAAACAATATAAGAAAGCAGGTTTCAGGCCCAGCTCTGACTTATCATTAAAATGGACATTACACAGCAGATGCGCAGCACACAGGACTCGTGGGAAAGTTCACTGAAATATTTTCAGAGCATTTTCAGCAAGCTAAGGCTTTTTTCTAGTAATTTTATGCTTACAAATTGATGTATCTTTGGTGAAACAGTCTGATATAATATAATTTTGGAGGTACTTCATTCCTCCTACACAGTTCAATAAATTCTTATTAAATTTTATATTGTTTTCCAACTTTTTGGCAAGGATTATGCTATAAACTACTAAACTGTATGAAGAATAGCTTTTTCTTTTTTTATTGGATTTTGCTGGAAGCTTTGCAGACAAATTCACGCAGCATGTTGAGAACAACATCTAATACTTGTGAAAACTAGAAATGAAGAACAAAAAATCAGTAGCCCTTTTGTATGTTTGGTAAAGCCAACCTTCAGTCCCTGAAAGCCTCAAGCTGCCATTTGGTTTCCTTCTCAAAAAAAAAAAATTATCAAACCTCCTACTATAGCTATCAGACAGCTTTCTGGCTTTTTCAGAATTAGTTTAATGGCCAGAAAACAGCTAAAATTCAGACAAGGACTTTTCAATAGTGAGAACTGGAAAGGTTTGAGCATCTGATAGGGGGTCACTCGCATTTCTCAATTTCATGCCAGAAAACCAGAGGTTAAAATGTGAATTCTTAAAGAGAAACCAATCAATCTTGTATGAAAAACCAAAAATAAAAGCAGTTTTTTAGCTCTGGTGATCACAGAGCATGTGAGTGGGAATTCACAGAGCAGAGCCTGGTTTCTGGAAAGCAAGCAGCTTATTAGCAGTGCCTGCCTTGCAATTGCTAGTAGAGCAGTGAGCTACTTAGCTGAGTAAACCAGGACTGAGAGAAAGAGCAGCAGGGCATGATTCTCCATCTAATCAAGTGCTTTGCAGCCTCATTCAAACGTGCAAAAGCAGGAGAGTTGGGATTGGGGATTGACAGATGCTGGGGCTGCATTGATCACAAATTCAAAACCGAGCAGCCAAAGAACAGCTTTGAACGAGGATGACTCCAGGGCCATGGGGGCTCAGGCAAAAATCTAATCAAGACATCTAATGAGCTGCATGGCAGGCAGCTTGCCTGCATGGCAAACACCTTCCTGGGCTCGCTCAAAGCCAGCCCATCACTCCCACCAAAGCAAAGCACTCGGCTCTCTCGTCCCACGCTTGTAGAACAGCACAGAAACAGAGGATCTGGTAGGACAAGCTGCTTCCTCTGCCTTTTGTAAAGCAGAAGTCTCCATTGTAGCTCATTAAGATCTGTAATGGCCCTACAAGCTTGTATACACCAGGCATTTCATGAATAGCAAGTTTTTGGCAGCTGACCAATCATCTGAATATTTCAAGGCTTGGCAATATTTCAGTCTCCGTAGCAAAGGAGGTCATTTTCCTTCTATTCCCTGAAGTGGCAGCTTACAGTTCAGTCAAATTTCTTCAAGTGACCTTTCCACGTATTTAAAATATTTCTTTTAAATAACTTGCCATTCCGTTCCAGCTTGTTGCAGCAGTTACAGCTGCAAACCCCTAAACCTAGGATAAGGTTCTGGTTTTACGTCCTATCATTACTAAGTCCTCCCCTGGCAGACACTGATTAGGAATGACCAATTAACAGACCTCCAGTCTGTGGAACAAGCCTAATTAGCCAGAGTGAGGAGTGCCTAGGATACTAATGACTTTTCCCCTATTTGCATGGGAGAGGATGCCCAGTCAGCACAGCTTGGCGAGGCTCGGGGGCTGTCAGAACCAAGCTGACTACCTGAAGGGCAGAGGGGAAGCACAATGTTCAGTGGAAAGGGCCTTCAGGATGGGAAACCGTCCCCACCTGGTACAGCATCTGGCTTGGCAGGAGCGATCCAGCATGGCTGCACTCGACGCACAGGGAACCAAACCCTCTGGAAGGGAAGGATCATGGCCTGCAAGAGCTTGGACGAGATCGGTCTGCACTTGGTCTCGATGCTGAAATACAAACAATTCCCAGCTGAGAGGCCTGAGGCTTGCAGGAGGACAAAAATAGGGTCAAGGAGAGGAAGTTTTGGGGCAAACATATTTTGGCTGGGTGTGAGGACCCCTGCTATGTATGATTTGTTCTTTTTTTCCTTTAGTTGTAGGTCCAGCTTGGCTACGCAGGATCAGGGTGCTTTCCACTTGAATGACCTTGCAGTTTAGCAATAAGAAAGTCCTTTTCAGTTTCTATGAAACTGAAGGGCTGACCAAAATCATTTTTCTATTGTTAAAACTACTAAAATGGGAGTTTTAACTGGCTTTGCTGACTTACGAAATAATTTTTTTTCCACAGAGTAATAAGAGAAACTGTCACTTAAGGCTGGAAATTCCCACAGTTGCTAAACAGAAAAAACAGAGGAAAATCTTTTTAATGTCATGCTTTGTGCAAAAATATTTAACAATTAACAGTCTCGAATTTCTTGTGCATTTCTCTAAATATTGCAGTTGTTTTATGAAGACAGCTGTGCCAAACCAACAAACAGTTGAGGCCATTGTTGGTATTTTGGCAAAACTCTCTTCGAGGAAAGCATGAAAGCCAGCTGGGTTGGAAATTGCAGATTCCAACTTTAAAGATTTGAGGGATGGAGTATGCAAAAATAAAGAGGGTTTAATCTGCCATATTTACCCACACCAGTAACAGCCCTTTGAGACCCACTCACAGCAGGGGATATATCCAGGCTGCGGGGCAGATACACTCTGGGAGGAAAAGGGGGAAAAAAAGCCAGCGCATGTTGAGGAGACAGCCCAACAGCAGTGGAATGCAGTCTGGGAATACATGAAAACTCCCTCCCAAGTTTTAGACATATCCATCAACCCCAGTAAGTCCATTAATTGAGAGGATTCAGCCAGTGACAAAAGATCTGGCATGGAATATATTGCGCCACCTCATGCTGCTTCATACCCTGCAAATGGGCCGTGGGTTTCAATGGCGGTTTCAATGGCTGTTTCCTGCAGCTGTGAGTAGAGTCAAAATATCCTCCGTAGGCAGAGAGATCCAAGCCAGACCTACCAACCCACCAGCACACAATCCCAGCCAAAATGCTCTATCTGAAGTTTACCTTGTGTCGGTCTATAGCTGTGTCATCACATTCACAGTTCGCAGCTGTCTAAAGCACCTTGAAGAGCAAGATTCAGAGCACTCTGCATCCTGTGGACACATAAAACCACTCACTCAGGTTATGGTGTCACGAGGAGTCCCACACAGCAGGTCACCAGCAGGTCTGTGTGGTGATGGGGCAGGAACAGAACAGCACCACCTGTGTGTAGCCTGTGTAATGCCTTAGCTGGAGATGATGCCATGGCAGCAAAGCTTGGCTTGCACGTTGCAGTAATTTTGTCGGCATTTCTGTCACCAGCATCAATGGAGAGAGCTCAGATTCCTCCATCCCACTGAACAGTAGCAGCTTGCGATGAAACAGAGTTTAAAATATTTAATTTGGATAGGTGTTATTTTCCTCCTAGTGGCATGCTTCCAGATGTCCCCATGCTGACTGAAGATGCTGTTCCTGCTGCAGGATTCATTGGGATGTTCCTGATGGTTACTCTTTCCACACGCCAGCTGCCAACAGGAATCAGCCAAGCACAGCTGGTCTGCTCCAGTGCACCCAGGTGACGCTGGGCTGCCACGGGACGTCTGCAGTGATTTTGTGATCCAGTGTAAGTGACACACATGTCACACTGGGAGCCGGTGGATTGCAGGCAGAGGCAGCAGGACGTGTGGCTGGCAGAGATTTTACAGCCTTGCTCATTACAGAAAATGCAACTCACCAGCCAGACCTCATAAAAGCCAGTCCTCACGAGCAAGGCGACTGCGATGCCAACATTCAAAGTGGTAGGGAGTGCATGCTTTTTTTTAGTGGTGGAGGCCAAGAAAACATGATACAGTTTGTATTTAGGGAAGCATATATTCTGCTGTGATGTTTGATCTGGCAAGAAACCACGGTTCCTTCCTGCAAGCTGGCAAAACACTAAACACAGGGAGTGCCATGCACAGACAGTCTCAATTAAGCTATCTTTTCTGAGCTGTAAAACAGCACTAGGCACATAAAACAACAGAAAACACATTTGTTTCCTCTCCATCTGCACAAGATATACAGTGATCCAGTTTTACTCTATTGGCAACACCAGAGGAAGAAAAAACATGCACTTAATCTTCGTTGAGGACCACTCTTCTCTGTACTGGCTACTGGTGGCTTCTAAACATTTAGAAGAACTAAAGGTGCCTTTAGAGGAACTTAAATCTGGAGCTAAAACCCATTAACCGTGGTCTGTACTCCCCTAAATAGAGCACAACTGCAACTGGTTACTAAGCAATTGGCAGATAGAAGAAAAAAACCCCACAGCCAACCAACCCCAACACCAAAATCAAACAACAACAACGAAAAACCCTCCCCAAAACTCCAATCACAGACATATTCCTTTAATTCTTAGTCATGAAATCCAGTTAGGCAACACATTTTTAGAGCAGAAGTAATATCTCCTTAATAACCTTTAAAGCCTGACATTTTCTTAGAAGCCAGTGTATAAAAATTAAGCAACAGGTTAATTAAAATTATAGTAGTTCATGACATGTTAAGTCATTCGACAATGCCTGTGTGGACCTGATGAAGCTAATTACATCCATGGGCTTGACCATGGATTATACACATGGAAAATCTCAGGCTGCTGCAAGACTGAGAGAAATGCAGGTTATTTCACAGCAAAAATCTTATTTTGCATTTGGGTTCCCTAAATCACCAGCTCCACCAGCCAGGCAGGAACCTAAATTTTGTTGGCTAAGCAGAGAGTGCAGGAAAACCTGAGTTGGGAGACCTGATACATCAGTAGTGCCTTTGTGGCCAACTTCCTCTTTGCACTGTGCTACGTTATACTGTCACTATAAAGCAAAGAGAAACCCTTGGATTGTAGAATAATCTACTAAGAACAAATTTAGGTCTCTGTGGGGTTTTTTTTTCTTCCCCATAACTACAGTCTACATGATTAGTACCACTCAACCATAAGAGGAAAATAATCATATTCAAATTTGGCCTTTGATCAGCAGCGTTCCTCCTGCGCAAGAGAAAAGTTCAGTCTGGGTTTGGCTGGTGCCTTTGAGATAAACAGAAAATTACCCTGCAGTTTTCCTGGCAAGTTGGTGAGGAAAGAAGCCAATACTCAGCTAAAATTAAATGTAAAATTAAATAGGGTTACTTCACCATTTAGCCTCCTCTGGATTTTAAGCTTTAGAACTGGGGATTCCAAATCTCGTATTTCACACATTAAGGAAACTCCCCAGCCTGACCATTCCCGAGACTCTCTTGTGTTTTCAGGAATCTCTTCCTTAAAAATAGACGACTTTGACTGCATCTGTGCTAATGTGAGCCTGAGGACAGGGTGGGTATCTCATGTGGATTCCATGCACAGCATGAACCCCTTGGATCTCCCTAGCCTGTCCTAGGTGCAGCTGCAGTGGGACCATGAGACACACGTGGAGCCCACAGAAGCTGTTGCAAAGCTGCCCTTGAGCTGGCTCTCTCACTCTTTCCTCCTCAGCACATATAGATATACATTATACATCCTCTCTATCTTACAGAGAATGTGCATGTCTATCACAGAAGTCGTGTGAGCCCTCTATGAACTGTTTTTATGACTAATCATGCCAACTAATTGCAGGACATTATAGACAGATTGTCTTCTTGTTTACGGCAGGATTAGCTCTCTATCCCCTTAGACCATAATCCAGTGCTCAAAGCTCCTCTCACAGACCCTTTGGAGTGCTGCTGGTCTCAGATTAGTAAATTCTAAGTGACCTATGGTAGTATCTAAATGACTCATGTCCCATGAAATACTGACCTTGGCCAAGGATGAGATAGCAATATTCCATTTTAAAAACTGGCAGAAGCTGCTTGGACACAGCGGGAGACAATTTCTCTAACTACTAACCTGAAAAACAGATTACCTGGACAAATGGCTGTTAATAAACTCAGGGAAGCTTTTTGCTGATAATACTTTACCTAAATTAAGACAGTTTGGCAGTGGAAGAGGAAATAATCAGCACAGAGAGAGCAAAAGCACAAGTCCAAGGTTCAGTCAGAGACAGCATCTGAGCAATATCTAGATCTTAAAACAGCTGACAGAAATAAAACAGCAAGTAACTGTGACATACAGCTGACAAATTCAAACAGATGTCTTCAAGACCAGATAAAACCATCTAGATTACAGTCCACATGAAAACTACCATGTCTCTTATTAAACCATAAAAAGGATACATCTGCCTGGGGAAAAAAGGGAGCCTATAGTGCAGTTACAATATTCCTTCCTTTTGTCTTATTTACCTCATCTGGTTGGAAGAAAAAAACCCCAAAACTCCATTTTACAACTGAGACTGTCATGTGGACATGGTAAAGGAAGCCACTTGTGCACTTAGTGTAGAACTGATCTGAATAGAAACACAAAACTTGGTGAAAGGCACTTGTGTCAAAATGCAGAACACGAATTACTTTCACAGAAATACACAGCAATTTAAAAAGTCAGATAGTCAGGATATAAATATATGCCTAAAAAACACATCCCAAAGCAGTGTTGTGAATTATGTATTACTCTATTTCATCTGTCATAAAGTACCAGTTTTGGAAACGTGAGCTCTTTCACATTCCTCTTCCCCACAAATGACACCTGAAACAAATCAAGTCACTTCTGAGCACACATGTCTGGTAACAACATGCAACAGAGCAGCCAAGAATGGAACAGGTGATTTGGCTTCCCAGTATTCCCAGCTGTCCAGTGGCAGCAAGCCATCCTTAAAATGGCATATTTTGGCAAGGATACCACAACAGTGAACCTTTTTTACTTGATAAACAGCACCACATTCCCCCTGGATACACAAAGTTCCTGCGACATGATGTGTCAACAATACTTGCCTTTATCAATCACTAGAAGTTTTGCAGAACTTTTTATTAAAGAAAGGTATTTTTTGCCCCATTGGACAGATGGTCTGGAAAGGGCAGGGTGAAGAAGAAACACTGAATTCATGACCACTTATCACTAAAGACAACCTGGCCTGGCCAGCCGTGGCCTTGGTCATTCATTTCTCTGGGGTTTGGCAGGAGAGGAGCCATGACATTCAAATTAGGTGCTTGCCTCAATTCCATTTCATTATTTAGAGTTGAGAGGGGCCAAATCCTCCATTCTCAAGCTGAGAGTAACCATGCGTGCTGAACAACACCCTGCTGTTTCCTTCCAAACCCATTTCTAAAGTTTCCCTTCCCAGGCTAAGGGAGAAAAGAGGAATCAAGCAGTTACAAATTTTTAGGGAGAAGCTGTTGAAATCCCTTCAGTCCCAGGCTGTTTCCTCACAGCAAGGACACACCAGCATAGAGGAAGTCAGTAGAAACCCTGTCCTTGCATTCCTGGTAACAAATGGCATTTTTTGGGGTGCCTGGTGGCAGTTAACATCAAATTCCTTGCACAGAACCAGCATGACACAAAAAACCACTGTTTTCTCCTCCTGAGTAACTCAAGTGTCTTCTCCTAGTACAGTACTTGAATTCATTATGGTGGCCAATGCACTTTAAGCATTAATAATGACATTTCTACTCTCAGTCCCTCTATAATGGGTAAATTACCTTTAGAAAGAGGAACAGAGAGGATTTATGACTCTACCAGGGTGACATAAAAAGTCCACAGGGAGAAGTTAATTGCATCCAGAGTCCCATGCTAACACCTTAAGCCCCAGACAGACTTTCCCCTTTATATACTGAGGGCACTCCATATGCAAAAGGAGAGCATTTCCTTCTGCATTGGATTTTATCAGCTGCTTAATAGATTGGTGTAAAATGGAAAATAGGGAGCTTCTACTTCATTAATTCATCTTTTTACTGCGCCGAATCCTCAGCTGAATACAAATTAATTTTTTTCTTTACTGTCCTTAGTTTTTATGACCATCATGGGTATTTGGCCACTCTTGAGATAAGGTCATTTCCATGAGTCCATCCCCTCCCTCTGTCCCACCCTTCCCCCTCAGGTATTTATTAGAGCATCAGTCACAGCAGTATCTAGGCACGAAGTGTCACCTGGCTAATGGTCTGTGGCTTTCAGACACCATAACAGCTTAAAGGCACACATCAGCATATCAGTCCTGTCGGCCTGGCCATGCAGGGTATTCAAATCACAGCACCCACGCCACCCACACATGCAGCTTTCTGCCCAGGGTGAAGGCAGTTTGTGCCAGGCCCCCTGATTCCTGTGCCTGAGGCGTCTCAGAGTAAAGCAATCTCTTCACAAAGTACCAATAAATTACTGAAGCAAGTGGTTTTCCCAATTTTGTCACTAAATGTGTTAAATGGAGCAAGAGTTACTCTCACCTCACCCCTCGGAAGGCGGGCAGGGGTAGCCAGCACACACAGCAGGGACAAAGCACCTGGGTTTGCAGCATCCCTATTTGAGCTCCTCCTGCCAGGCAGTGGTGGCCCTAGGATGGCTCAGGACCAATCCTGCTCTCCAAAACCAATCTGACTCATTCAATAATGCAAAAAACCAACTTAAGGTGCACTTCCATAAGTGCTCCCTGCTTTCCAAAGGCTGTGCCCACCCCTCCTCCCCCTTTCCAGCCACGAAGTTATTTGGTATTCAGTGCCTTTGTCTCCTTGCTCAAGTCAGCTCACATAATTGATAGTGGAGCAATTTCCAACTTAAACTCCAGCCATTAACATACAAAAAGCAGAACACATTTGGAGTGCTTCACTGTCGGAGGGAAGGAAACATTAGTTCCAGGAAGACTTAACAAGAATGGAAGCAAGTAAATGGCTTTTAACTGAATCAAGGCATTTATGTCTTGATTTTTGCTTCCTTTTATAGAAGGATTCTAGCCCTGAAAAATAAAACATGGACATCCCTTACAGAGGGCCAAAAAGCCCTTTGAGTTTCATTATTTATTTCAGACTTCAGCTGGATGCGGATATATATGTGCTCTGAAACACTGAAGCATGGTAATCACGGTATAATCAGTATTCTCATCTGCATTAAGAGCTGATCTTGCATTCATCAGATCAAACCCAATGCTCAGCCCGTGAGCTTATTCAGCTCCATAATATATTCCATTTCTCTTGATCCATCTGTCAGCACATTTCTGCTGTGCAGAGAGTATGAATGGCTACACAAGGCTCCAAATTGAGGAGCTGGATTTCTCCTTGATCCTCGTGGGGAAGCGTATGAAACAAATTTTGGTTTACTATTGGGCTTTTCTTTCCACCTGCCTTGGCAGAAGGTGGCTGTGTGATGTACAAGTACCTGCAGCCTGGCAGGTGCCCTTTGATTCTCACTAAGATCTTTGTTTCCCCGGCTTCTTATACTTGCAACTCGTAAATTGGGCACTGCAGTGTTGTACATTCCCTTTGCCCTTCTGAAATGTACACTTATGAGTGTCTTCATAACATGAGGTTATCACTGCCATCAATCTCTCCCCATTCTCAGATTATTGTTTTTTTAGTTGAACTCACAGTTTCGTGTCTTTTGAGCCTCATTAGGCTTTTGTCATTATGCTTGTTCTATGATTTACAGACTGTAAGAAACATTCTGCATTTTCAGCACCTCCCTGTCCCTTCTCCCCCCCTTATTTCAGGGATTTAATTGCACAGCCAAGGCCTTTCACTGAGCTGTGGCTTTCCCTTGAGAGGTGCAGACACTGCAGCACATAAGACACAGGGTATCAGTCAGGATTTCCCTTCTCCTGCCCCCAGACTCCAGCTGTCCCCAAGAAAGCAGGGACAAAAGTCACTGGTGGTCACAGCAGCCTGACCCGAGCTGGCCCACGGGAAGGGAGGCCCTGCCCCAACCAGTGCAGATAAAATCCATGCCCCTCCACAGCACCACCACACAGCAATGCACTTCGGAGGGCTATCAGCATTTCCACCAGATAACCTTGTATACACACTCCTACAAGTGACATGCTTCAGGGGCGACTGATAAAATTCCTCTCCATAGCTGCAGTTCAGGAATTCCATATCTGTCCATCTTACTTATCGCATCCATTCCACCCGGGCACATCAGTTTGGGTGCTGCTTGAACTGAGATGTGTGTACCAAGAGCAGCTGGAACCAGGCTTTGGATGAAAACAAAGCCACAGTTTTACCTGTGGAAGAACTACAGAGCAAGCTACCCTTGGATTGTTTTCCACCAGCTATAAAAATAATCTAGATTTACACAGAGGAACACTGAGTTATTTTTCAAAGTGCCTTAGAAATATCTTGAAGGGCATCTATATTTTTATATTTTTAAATCTTACACTTTAAGAAATTATTTTGAGCTGTCTAAAGGAGACTTCAGTTATCACTCACAAGTCACCTTACACAGTTCAGTTCATGTCAGCCTTTTTCAAACCACTACAGTTCTTGGATAAAGAAAACTTTAAGGAAACAAGCATTTACCAAATGCTCCAGAAGGAGGAATATATTTATCAACCAAACATAAATCCAAGCTGGCAGAGCAAAGCCTGAAAACTAATCACATTCACTGTGAGTTTAGATTAAAGGGTTTTTTCCTAAATTTACTGCTACTGCTTTTACCGTTATTTTTACTCTACTCAAGCCTTCTTCCAGATAATTCTACAAATCTCACAAATATTCAAATGTCCTGACCAAGCTTGAAAAGGACCAGCATAGAAACCCTCAGTTTCTAGAGCTTATCTTTGAGGAGGGTTAGAGGCTAAAAGGAGAGAATCCATGCAAAAAACCTCATATGCTCCATCTTCCATCCAACAACCAAAGAGCCTCCTTTCTCTTCAATGGGTGTGAAAAGAAGGGATAGATGCACACATTACAGGACAAAATTCTGGAGTCTGTATTTCTACAAGGTTTTATAGCTTTCTGTTTTCTGTATGCAGGTGATTTATCTTGAAATCCTGCTTTGATTTCCTGCCCCCAGCCCCAAACATCCTGATAGTTTTCCAAGTAGTGATATAATTAAATTGAGTTTTCCTGTCCAGGTGTGTTCACTGACCCATGCCCTTGCTTTCTGTCTGAACTCCCAAACCTGTTATGATTTACTTCAGTTTAATTTAGACTGAACAACATATCATGGCTTGATCTAAAGTTAATTCCAATGGTGACAACTCAGCTGTTCTTCCCTGACCTTACTCAATTCCCTACTCAGGCTAGATAATCATGTATGATTAGGTATCCCCTGTATGATTACAGCTTTCATAAATACTCTGCCTTGCATGAGCCTTGTTCTTTGAAAGTCTCACCGTCTTAATAAGCAGTTCTGTGAATGGTGTGCAACAAAAATGGAAAATGATTTTAGCCTTTTTACTGCCTCATTCTACCACTCCACCAGGAATTCAATGGAAGTAGAATTTTTGGGTTTATTGCTAACATATATTGCATGCATATATCTTTTACCATAGGAAACAAAGTCGGGTAAGCACAGCACCAACTTTTCAGGAAGGATTTCTATGATGCATTTCAGCTCCATGTTGTGTCTGAATTTGCCTGTCCAAGTGTTTGATGGAATTAATGTGAACTTGGCCTACAGATTTGAGTCTTGTGGTGGAGCTGACACCACGATGATCTTTTGCCTTTTCTTTTATATACCCTTTATATATCCTTTCATATAGCTTTTATGTATCCTTAGTGCTTTCAGCATGCATACTTGTAATTCCTTAAACCTGATAACTTAGCATAGTTCTGATATTCTGTTAAACCAGGAGACCAAACATCCTGGAAGCCTCGCCGATAGAGGCCAGAAAGCCCTAGAAACCAAGGTCCTCTCTAGAACACATTCTGTAAACTAAGATAGACCCATCCAGGGGGGAATTCCCCTGGATCCTGGGGGTGTTTCATTCAGGCCTCTCATTAGGAAATCTTTGCTACATATGGTAATTTGCAAGGCCTGTAAGTTGTATACGCCATCTATCATGGGTGTGCATTTCTGTGTGCATTTCGGCACATTCCACCTGGACGAAGTGGTGCACCTAAGGATCCTTAAATAAATACCAAAGTAAAAACCCCTTTTCCCTTAATCGTGTTTGGCTTTTAATTTTGAGGCCAGGGAAAGGCAACAGAGCGACTTTGAAGTCCAAGAAAATGCAGTCTGGGATTGTGAGTTCTCTTTGTAGTCTAATACCTGAAGTTACACTAAATTAGACTTCTCTTTTTAATGTCATCTCTTACTTTCACAACACATATGAGAACATTATGGGTCTTTGGAGCTCTACCTTTGACAGCTTTAGACCATATTTGCCAGTGGGTGCATAATCTAATCTAAGGTCTGGGAACAAGATGAAAATAGACATCATCTTTACATAACATGTATTTCCACAGGAAAAGAAACAGAACAAACAAAGCTGTACTGGGTAGAATATTTTAATATAATGTGCATTTATGAAGTCCCTTTGGAATCTAGTCTATATTACAATCACAGCGAGATGGATCAGCACACAGCATCTCATCTCTTATAGTTATTAAAAATGGGGGGTGAAAGCAACAGCAGGGAGGGAGGATGGCTAATGGGGGCTCTGCGTGGTGGTGAGATGGGGATTTATGTTGGAGCAACTGCGGTTTCTTGTAATTTTATTTGTGCTGTTCACTTAGAAAATGCTTGTTGAGTACTCCCTCATGGCTTTGCTGTGCAGTTTGCATTTGCCACTCTCTCAGCATCCAGCTGCCAGGCATATGTGGTAACCAACACAAAAGCTGCTAAAATGTACTTTGCATGCACGAAAGCGGAGTTATGCCACTAAAGCTCACTTTCAGCTGCACTCTAAATTTGTACGTGTGTGTGAGTGACCGTGTGAGGTGCTGCTTGTTCTCTGACCAACACACTGCCCCACTCACTGCCTTTTATTAGCATCTGTAACACTGCAAAAAAGTTCTGAAGATATGCACCATTTTTCATTATTTAGGGCATTAATGAAGGGTGATAGTGTGCACTGCCAGAAGTTGGTAAGACTGTACGGGTTGCTTTATCCTCCAAGTGAGGCAGCAGCATGTGGATAAATAAGCCTGTGTATTTAGGCATCAGAATGAGGGAATGAAGAAAACCCCCCCGACAACAAAATAAGTAACCAAGTATCTATTTAATGAAAAAAACCCCCGAAACCAACCTTCACTCTGTCATCATAATACTAGGAAAGAATCTCCAAGCCTTGTCTTTCTTATGGGAAAAAATGTGTCTTTCACTCTTGACATTACCCAACCTAAAGAAATTTATATCACAGAATCATAGAGTTGTTAGGATTGGAAGGGACCTCTGGAATTGTCTAGTCCAACCCTCCTGCCAAGGCAGGGTCAGCTAAAGAACATTATATGAAATTTGGTATATGATATCAATCAAAATGAAAAGAAGGGATCTCGTAATTTGAACACTTTAACAGGCCAAGGTAACATTCTTCCTTATTAAAAGATGAAGGGGCTTTGAGGTGGGCACATATGTAAATTAAGCCTTGGCCTCAATTTCTCAAGGCTTTGCTGGAAAATCCCTGGGCATTTCAGCATCACAGGGTTCTCGGGAATGCTTGAAGATATTTGAAAGGCAACTGCTATTTCCAGCAGCAAAACTGAAGAGAAATGTCATGGGATTGTTCTGTTCTTCAAATACTTTCAGCTCCACTTTGTTGGAGAAGAGCTATAGGGCAGACTTGGCTGGGGTTTGGTGGTGTTACTTTCTGACTAACTGAATTTCCAGCTGAGTGTCATTGCTGCTATTCCAGTCGGTTTTGAGTCAAAGACAAGCTGGAGTTCACTACAGGTATTAAAATTCTTAGATCTCTAATATGAAATAAAACAGAATGAGCAGTGTTCTTACTGCCGAAAAGGCTGAAAGCAAGGAAAGGTTTTCGTATTTTATTTTTAACTTTTAATTTTATTAGATGTATCTTTCATTTTTGCAATATATGTTTTCAATATTTGCCAATTTTACGAAGGAGCTTTTACTTTAAAACCAAAGCAAAGGCTCTACCTTGGCTGTGTGCAGGGTCAGCACCAAGGAGAGACAAGAAATCTCCCCAGACCCTCCTGAACTGAGGGCTGTGTGCATTGCTAGGGAAAAGCAAACTGAAGAAAGAGCTTTTTCCACCGACATTCTCAGTGGCGATGGCCAAGCTGAGCAGAACTGACAGCTCAGCAGCTTCAAGCAGGGCATCAGGAGGAATCCTTCAAGCCTGGGAGATAAAAGAGCAGCTGCTCCAGCCCTGTGCAAGCTGCCAAGCAATCCCTTTGCTCAGCCCCCTTTCCACTTCCCAAATCCTAGGTATGATGGAGAGGGGATGAAGAAGAGGGGGGCGAAAGGGGGTGTTGGGGGAGGAAGGGTATTGGTGATGGCACAAGAACATCTTTTTCCTGCCCTAGTTGCCAGAGGGTGCCCGGGATCAGCTGGATGCTCACCCAGCAGCCCTTTGGGTGCAATTCTGCTCGAGGAAGCAGAAGCGCTGGCTCCTGAGGGCAGAGCAGGCACTGCACAGCTCTCTCTCAATTAACCAATTTGTCTCCTTTCAGGCTGGGTCAATGAGTTACAGAGCATTATGGCTTCAGAGGACACAAACTAATTAATGGTGAACAAACCAGCACACATATGTTTAAATCTGGGTTCCTCCATGGAGAGCTGGGATAGCTGTAGGATCCCATGTGCAGGGCCTCATCCCAGGAGCACTGAACCTTTCCCTGGTCAAGTCATGTCTCGAGCAGCATCTGCACACTGTGTGTCAAGAATGCCCACAAGATATTCTGCTTGGGAAAATAACACCAGGGCTTTGGCCATGTCTCCAACTCCAGGCACTCCGGTCAGACGTATTTAATACAACAATTGGAACATTTACATCTGGTGTCAGCATGTTTACACCTAGTCAGGCTACAAAATCTTCTTGCCTTTGCAGAAAAAGAGAAAGGACTTTCTAAAAAAATTCCCATGGTTAACCTGTGTTGGTTAACCACTAGTGATGGTGCCACTGCACTCGGAAAATAGGATGAACACATCTGGTACCTGCCCCTGGCTGTCAAGGGCCAGTCATGTTCTGGTAGGAACATCCTTCTCTGTTTGTGCTAAGAATATGCGGGGCACATTAAGTTTTCTTCCCCCAATTACCTCCCAAACTTGTATAAAGCCACTTATGAGCCAGAGTGGCTTTGCCTCCTTTAAAAGGCAAGGTATGAGGATGAGTATGAGGGAAAATTTGGGCTGCAATTATGCCAGTTGGACAAAATAACATTAGACCTATCCCTAGGACTCAGTTCTAATGTGTTGAAGGGTAGATACTCAAGCAAGCCCCTCAACTCCAGCACTAGAAGATGCGATTTTTAAATGATTTGTATTTATTTTTTTGCTTAGGACATCCCCAAATTTTCCAGGAGCAATTGCCCTGAAGCCCGTGTCTCGTGCAATCCTGGTAACGGTTATGAGATTCCAGGGGGCCGTGGAATTTGGCTTATTTCTTCTTCTTATTTCCTATTTCTGGAATTATAGTCTATTTCTGTCAAGAATATAGTCGTAGCCACATTACCACAAAGTGGGAATGCAATTGTTTAACACACCCCAGTTTTTCACAGTGTGTAAAGTTAACAGTAATTTTTTTATCCTGTCTCTGCCACACAGCACAGATGTTGCTCTCAACATTGTCTTCGTTACTGGTGCACAGCTGAAGAATAATTTTAGTCCCCTATTTTACATAGTCTCTTTCATGTGCTGTTGCTGCAGCCATCAGCCAGACAAGACACTTGACTAAGCAAACTGTCAATGTATTTCACACATCCACGGGAGATGCATAAAATCAGATTCCAAGTTTATGCATGAGATGCCTCCAGTTTGTTTGATTTTATGCCAGACTCACTTTCCCTCATTAGTTTCCCTTTTGTTGTAGCTGGGAGATTTTTGACAACATAATTTTTATTGTGAATATGCTGAAACTTTTCCCAAAAATAGGAATATTTCACACAAATATCTCGTGCTTTATGACAACCACAAATTTCTTTTTGATTTGTTCTCTTGCAATGCCAGAATTAAATGTCCCTCAGCAGCTTGCCTGTGCTACCTGTAAGATGGAAGTGCAGGTAGAGTTTGTAAATCTTCAGCCTGTGAGCATGCACACAGGAAAAAAGCTGGAAAAACATATGCTGAAGAATTAACTGTTTAGTTCTGCTCTGGCATTTGGAGCAGTGCTGGATAGTCCTGAGGTCCTGTCCTTATGGAGAAAGGACTTTGCTGTGCCAGATAAATAGGAAGCAATGCACTTGCAGTATGACTGGATCAGCACCCCAACAGTAAAGACTTTCCCTACACTATCAATAAACCCAGTAAGCTTAAAAGACAGGAAATCCAAAACACTCAAGACTTTCTCCCTGCGTGCAAATCAACCATGAACTGGAATCTCTGGAAGTCAATTAACAGCCTGCAATTTGTATGAGAAATGCTCTATTTCAAGTGAATTTCTGCATCTGTTTCCCCATAAAATACTGCCAAAAGAAGACACTTGCAGAATTTCAGCATCTTGCCTTCTGTTCCAAACTTCTGTGAGTATGGGAATATGGAAATGGAAGATAACTTTTAGAAACATAATCCAAAGGAAATCTATCTCTGCTCTAGGTCTTGTGCACCAAAATGATTTAGAGATGAAACTGAAGTAGGACATGCAAAGAAAGGGTTTTCCCTCACATTCCAAGGGGCTGAAAGAGTGGGAATGTGGCAGTGCACAGCTTATTGCTTCCTGGCACCCACACTCCCAAATGTGACAATAATGCTGCAAGGATAATCAGTCCAATTTATGTTCCAAGTGCGAAATGTCCAAATCCAGCACAACAGGGGGGCTTTCATCATTTCATCTGCGTGCAATGAATGCAGAGAATAATTAGCAAAATGAATGAAAAGGCTTTGGACTCGATTTTAATCCACCTCTGTGCAATGGGAATAACACCCCAATTCATTAGGCATCAGATGCACATTAGTGAAACACAGTGGCAACTTAATTCAGCTGGGAAGGGCATCCCCCCAGGGAGAGCTGAAACAAGCAAGTCCATCATTTCTCCATATGTGGCCAGCTTCAATTAAACTTCCCAAAACACGAATTTCTACTCACCTTGAAGGAAAATGAGAAAGAACAGCTAGCTACTCAAGGCACCTTCCTGTTGTATTTCAAGATGATTTCCTCATCCTGAGCAAGTTGAAGCAGTAGGGGCGGTGGGAATTTCAATGGAAGGGAGTTTCTACGGAATGTATTCAGGGGATCTCTGCAAGAGTCAGAACAGAATTTGCAGTATCTTTAGGGAATATTATTACTAAATTTCAAGTTTCATTTATTCCTCTGGATTGTTCTACTCTTGCCCTTGTCACTTCTGATCAAGTGCTCCTTTGTGAGATTGTTTGCTCATTTATTAAAGGCCAAGTGGTATTCTGTTTACTCAGTTCCATGGGAAAACAGAGTGACAGCTTGCTGTGGGCTTTGGGAATAAATACTCTACCCCGAAGTTTCATTTCCTTGCAAACCCTCCTATTAAAGCAATAAGTGGGAAGGGCGAGCCAATTTTCCTTCTCTCTAAACTTTCCCTAAAGGTTTGCTTAGAGTCTTTAGCTTAGACAAAATCTAGACGGAAAACACTCATGTGCTCCAATTTTTGTTTTCTCGGTAAAATATCTAGGAACTTGGCAAGTGCAGGGCTGAGGGGAGAAGTTAATTTAACTGATATCCTGCTCCGCTGGGATCCTCTTGTCTCCCGAGGTCTCAGTTTGCAATTCCAGTGCTGTAAAAATTGGCCATTACAGAAATTGCTTATTAATTTTCCCAGGGTTTCAAGTTGCACCCCTGACTTCAAAATTCTCAGGGATGCTATGTAAGGAAATTGGGACGCGTGACTCCCAATTGTCCTTGACTCGCTCCTCAGGCCTCTGAGAGACAAACCTCCTTCTCTGCTGGGGCTGTAGCATGCAGAGTTGAAGACACAGAGTGACTGCTGTCCCAGAATAGTACAGGCACCCTATGGATGTTCCAAGGAGGGAAAACTGTGCTCAAATAGCTATCCTCACTTGTCCTGCTTGTTCCTGCACAAAGGACATCTGTGGCTCAACAGCAGACACGATAAATGGATGAATGCGCTGCTGGTGTTCAGTTCCAGGGAAAGCTGAGGAGGCTCAGAAATTTTCCATGTCACTCACCAAAACCAGCCACTGGAGTTGATTTTGAGGCTGAGGTTACGCCAATGGAATCGATTTAGCCATAACTAATGTGAGTGAAGACTTGGAAGCAGAGTCCATAACAAATCAGTCAGGGCAGAGATGTCCTCCATCCGGAAGGCTCCTTGCACAATTCTGTCATCAGACAGACCTTTCTTCCACCACTCCTCTGATCCAGGAGGCACATCAGGCACAAATGGCAGATATCAGACACCTCCTCCAGAGCAACTGGCCAGGTCTGGTGTTTGTTGTGTTTTTCATTCTCCCCCCTTCTACATAAGTCAGTTCTTCTGCATGGGCTGCTCCAGGGAAAAGAGAGGTGAGGGGTAAGTCTCAGGGAAATGGAAATGCTTGTGCTCTGGCTCTGTGGTCAGACATGCAGGGTGTTCCTCCAGTGGCCTCAATGGTGACAGGCATTTCTGACACTTGTGATTAATCTTACTCTGATTCTGGCCGTGCCACTGCAACTTCTCCTTACACCTTCTCCAACCTGTCATGCAGCCCGTGGATGTGACAAGAGGTGAAAATTGCAGATGCCCTGGCAAGCTCAGCTTTAAATAGTTTAATCCTGGCAAGTTTGTGCTGCTGAGGTTTTACAAAGGTTAAGCCCTTCGAGTGTGGAGGTGATGAATAGCTGCTCAGTGTGGCAAGTACTCAGGACAGCAGGGGCTTCTAAATTCCTCCTCTTTTTCATATTTCACACAGAGAGCAAAGCCTTGAAGTCAGTGTGCTACTTGTGTTAATGGCAGTGTGGTCTGTTTGTAAACATGCAGCAGGAGAGGGTGATTTAGGGGATAACAACTCTGTGGACCCCAGATTTTCTCTCATGTAGCTGCCATTCTGTCAGCTGCTGGAGGTACAGCTTTCCTTCCTTCCCTCCTCCCTGCTGCCTGGTGCCCTCTGCAGTCCTGGGGAAAGGACTGGAAATGACTCAAGGACAAAGCAGGCTTCCCTTCCCAGCGTGAATAGGAAAAGGCCCATCTGAGACAACAGAAAAGAGCGGCTCAGTTAACCGTGGGACAGCAGGATTCCCGGGCACTGGAGCTGGAGAGAGCAGAGGGCAGGATCGGGGCAGAACACTGGTTTCTCGATGCCCTGTGGTCCTTCCAGGGCAGAAAATGGACAATTTTACAGAGAGCCATGTAGCATCTTAGAGATCCTATTATTAGTAAGCTCTGTTTAACCTCCCAGAGCATCCATCAACCCAAAGCATCACAGTAACACTCCCCAGCTGTTATATTCCATGGATAATTATAGTCTGCAGATGCTAATGCAAGGAACCCATGTCACTTACGATACATCCTTCTAGAGAATGAAAGGATTTCTTTTCTTTTTTTTAGGCTTCAAAGGGGCAAATTGTTTCTTTCTTTCCCCATTGGTTTTTATTCTGCAGAGGTAGAAGCACAGCCCCATTCAACAATTTGGACTGGATTAATTTTTAAGGAATGCTTGGAGGCTACTTGAGGACAGGCAAACACTTTGCATGTGGCTGTTGCATGAGTGAGCAGTCAAAGGGGAGAGCACACAAGTCAACCACAGCGTGGCCTTTCGGGGACACTGCACTGCTTTTGTGGATAAGGCAGCAGCCTCAGGCAAGGTCAGGCTACAGCAGCTCACAAATATCTTGGTGGAAACCTCGGCACAGCCCCAGCCACCTCTCTCAATGCTACATGTCCCTCTTGCTCCAGCCTCCTACCTCTTTGCTTGACTGTTTCCAAGGACAGCTGAAAAGATCTGAAAACCTCATTTGCCTGTGGGGTTTTAATGGACACACTTTCCTACATACCGTCTGATGGGTATGTGCAATCTCCTTTTTCCACTTGTGTTACAACCGCAAGAGCAGTTGGTGCCCCATGATTACAGTCTTGAACTCAGACTGGCCTAAAATAAGGTGGAGAGCACGGATTAGAGGCCGGACACCCGACCAAATTTGAAACTGCTCAAAGGATTTACAAAAGTGTCTCCAAATCAGAGAGCACTCAGCCAGCTTTATTTTACAAGAGGAGAACCAGGGCACATTCCTTTGACCAAAAACCTCCTGGACACTGAGGGAAGGACAAGCAGGCAGGCACATTTTAAGGATATGCGCCTTTGTGTCAGAATTTTGAGAATGAACACTGTTAATTTTACATTTGCCCATTAATTTTTCACAACGTTTTATTTGAAGCACAAGGCTATGATTTTGGCTCAGGTTTCTGGTGGCTTGAGGATAATTTTGTTTATAATATCACCAGAAAGCCCTGATGGAACTATCTCTCTCTAATTCGTGCTGGTTCGCTATTTATTCTCACTTTTCAGTGTACAGGAAGCTTCTGTAAAAGTCACAGAGGTAATTGCATTTTTGGGTTTGTACTGTGTGATTAAATGTGAGTGTGGGTGAAATTTTTCAGGGGAAAAACCCCCACAATAAGGTTACATTCTGAAGGGTAGTATTGCATATGTGGGCGAGTAGATACATTTCTGATGCTGCCGTTTCAAACAATCACAGCTCCAGGCTGAACTAAATCAATAATAGGTGTCTATTAATGCATTCACCATTTTTCTTGTCTTTCTTTCTCTTACCCTGCATGGTAGCTGGCAATGGAGAGAGATATTGGCACTGCACAGATGACAGAGCATAAAGAAAGCTTAAACCAGGTGAAAATCACATTAATTATGAAATAGCAGAGAAAAAAGCTGCATGCGGGGAAGACTTACCACTTTCATTTTTATATTCTCCTTTCCTCTGAAAGAGAATGTTAAGGATCCAAATTGCCTTTAATTCTCTGCACACAGTGCATCACACATTATTTGAAGTCAATAAGTATAATTTTTTTTTGCAGCAAGAGGAGCTTTACCAGTCGCAGACAGTATAAGAAGCATTTAATGTAGTACACTTTTTATCTTTTTTCCCCCCTAATTTTAACTGTCATGACACCAAAGATAATTTCTGGTGTGGCATTTCCCAGACAGCACAGGAGGTGCTGAGACATCTTTAATAACTTCACCCCAACCTCTACCTCCACATCACAGTTCTGGGTAATGCACACGTATGTTTGGTGGCTGAGGCTTTCACAACATCACATCTCTGATCTCTGGCTGCCAATGTCATCCTGAGCTTGCTTTTATCCTTAATGACAACGAGGCAAGCAGGATGCAAACGAGAGAGTTGGATAGGCTCTATCTGTTGCTGTTGTGAAATGAGATGAATAATTGCTTAAAACAGCTTCTCCAGTGCCTACTGTCTGTATTGGTGTAGGCATTGAAGCCACTTCTAAAATGAAAATATATTAGAATGAGTCATTTTCCCTCTCAGGCTATTGTAAGCCACACATATGGAAAGATTTATGTTGAAAATCTATAGTGTTGATAAGCGTGGAGTTTTAATTTTCTTTTAATGGGTAAAGACAGAGAGAAGGGGGTGAAAAGAGGAAGATGCATCAGATCGAAAGAAATACAGCTACTGCCTTTGGTTTGAAAGTTAATTAAATTCTGGACATTTCTGTAATGGTTTTCTTCTGCCTTGTTAAAGAATGGAAAGAGTAAGAGGCCCTGAAAATATACAATGACCTCCATCCTTCAAATATAATTACTATATTAATTAGCAGCTGCTGCATCTCACCCTTGTTGGCCCAAGAGGTGTACATTAACATATACAGAGGAGATAAAGCCACCTTTAATTGTATCTTTGCAATGGTTCATCCCACTGTTTTGGGACCAGAGCATGCTAATGACTGCTCAGGATCAGGAAAGAGTTGCCCATTTTCCACTGTGGGGTTCAAATCTCACCTGAATCAAACTCCAAGGATCCTTTGTATAGAGATGTAAAAATTAAATACTTTCATAAAGACAGAGTATTGCTTAAGCTAAGCTGTACGTGCTCATATCTAGATGCTCTCAAGTGGCTTCCTGTCACTGACTGTTTTCAAATGGATTTGTCCTCATGCCTGTGTTTTACATGCAGGCCTGGCCTCATCTGCATCCCGGAGTTTTTACCTTAGTTTTCAAAGGTTATGGCAACTAAAGAGGGAATAATTTACTCCTGAAAGTGTCCTTTTCCTGTTAAACATCCTCCTTCCTTCCTCATTCCCCACTGAAACGGAACAAGTAGAAAGAGATGCCGGTGATCTGAGCCACACAGCAGGAAGGATACAATGTGATTTATTGTTGTAGATCACTGAATCACAGAATAGTTTGGGTTGGAAGAGACCTTTAAAGCTCTCCTAGTCCACCTCCCAAACAATGAACATCTTCAACTAGACCAGGTTGCTACAAGCCCAACCTGACCTTGAATACTTCCAGGGATGGGGCATCCTCAACTTCTCTGGGCAACCTGTGTCAGGGCCTCACCACGCTCACAGTAAAAAACTTATTCCTTACATCTAACCTGTAACTTTATCTATTCTAGATCTAATGTCTATTCTACATCTAATATCTATATCTATCTCTAGCATCTATATCTAATATGTCTGGGTCCCTTCATTCAGCTGTCTCAGAGCAACCACACTCTCCAAATGTGCGGGTGAGTATTTCCCAAGAGCTGTCTCCTAGAACCCTCACTGGCAGATTGTGGCTGTGGAGGGTGGTAAGCTCTCTGAAAATGTGACCAGAGCATGCACTCTGTTATATCTGAAATTCCCAGGTGGGAAAGACACGCAGTGTTAGGGAAGAAGTGTGATAAATTTAGCAAGTGATAATGCAAACAGCATGGAAAAAATGTGTGCTGTACAGGAGGGTACAGGCTCACTCGCTAGCTGGGACATTACTGACCCCTTGGAAACAAGACTGTAATACATTTAAATCTGATCCACAGGCTTGCATGTGTCCACAGTCCCACTGGAGTCAGGGAGAGTGCAGAGTGTGCAGTTAAAAGCTATAGAATTATTTATTTTTGTAAGGATAGGGAAGTTAGGGGGTAAAATATCCTTGGCTTCACCTCCCAGATAAATCAGCAATGTAAATAGGCAGTTACTTTTCACTATTGTCAGTGATAAATCTGCCTAAGGAGAGCCCTCACTTTCTCTGGTTCACTTTACTGTTTCTTTGTTCATATTTGACTGACTTGTCACTTTGCTTGAAAGAGTAAAAACATCAATTTGCCAGAAGCCAGAGAACAGTCTCACTCCTTTTAATTTGCTTGTTTTCAATATCAATTCACTTAGAAGTCTAAAGATTTATCCTTGTGGTATATTTTCCTGCAGATACATTCATATCCCTATCCATAAGCCAATGCAAGAGAGTATCTCAGAAGAACAGCTGAAATGTCACAGAGAATTAGTCAAATTGCTGAACTGCAGGCATTACCAAGAAACAATGACAGAAACTCCCAAGCTGAGGCCAACCCTGCCCACAGCGATTTGTTCAAATTCCTTTCTTTGTCTGTTGCTTCCCTAATTTTCCTGAACTGTAGCTTTATAAAAATCTTCATTGCACCCTTATATTTTACTGTAAATGCCAACCAGGCCGTTAATTCACAGCTTTAGGTTTCCTTCCCAGGTTACAAGAATTGCTTTCTTGATATTGTTTTTTCTACAGTAACCTTCAGTGCCATTTGATTTGGATTGATAAAGAGTGATATTTTTTCCACTTTTGACAAGGCATTGTTTGGATCTGAAGTGGGAAATATCCATCCAGGCATTTGTATTTACAATACTTCCAGTTCTGCCTGGATTGTTTTGTTCTATGTGACAAAAAGGCTGAGATGGGGAAGTGAATGGATGCAGTAAGTGAAGTCAACATGGAGAACCATTCCTAAACCTTAAAATCCCAGGTAGTGTTATTCCTAATGGCATTAATTATTTCAAAACTGTCTTGCTTTTCCAGTGAGACAAAATATAATGTGGAATCAGTGAAACCAGACACACCATAATCCTCAACAGTTGATTCAAGGCTATGCATTAGCATCTGAAAGCAATTAGATGTTTGAATTCACACAAATTGGGAGGGCCACAGTAAATCTACTGTAAAGAAGAGTAACCAAGTGAATTGAAGGAAAACTTCCCAGTCAGACTGCAGTAAATATGCAGTAAATCAGCTCCCAGTAATTCAGAATGCACAGAGGCAAAAAAATAGTGAAGAATCCAGAGTTTTCTAAGTGCTTGTCCTGGTGAAGGAAGTCATAGGAAAGGGAAAAGCTGGATAATTAAAAGGGCAGAGGGAGTTTTTTTCTGTCAACAGCATAGTAAAGAAAAGAAAATGCCAGTCATACTTAGAAGGGAAAGATGAGGAAGTGTGGTTCTGTTGTGCACAGAGCAGTGAATGCTGCTGCAGAGCTGAGTTGTGCAGCAGGGACACGATAATGGGTATGAAAGGCTGGGCTGCCCACTCGGATGGGAAGATGACAAATTGCCAACAACATGAGGCTTGCTCCTGTTCAACTGCGTTTTAATAACATGAAAGGGTTTGGTGCCAGCGCCGAGAGGCTCAGAACAGGAATCACCTCATAAAAAGATCATCTGCCTCAGTGTCTGTCACTGCTGAGCAGGAAGGACACAATAGCAGAGGGAGAGATCAGGATGCCATCGCTGCTTTTAACTCGCTGCAATGAATGCCCGGATCCGCGAGCATGTGGTTGAGGCAACAGACTGCCCGGTCTCTGCATCTGTTTTTGTCACAGATTCCAGACAAAAGACACTGAGGTTGCCCAGAAACTGAGGGAGCAGCAGCAAATCCAGCAGCACTCACGGTTGCAGGAACCAGAGTGGAACTTTCCTCTGCCCAAAGTCAAAATGGAGTTAATGAGCTTGCCTTCTTATTGTGGAGGTCTGGATCACACCTTCATATTTTCTGAGACAGAAGTTCTTCGGGAATTGACCATAAAAATAAGTAGGAAAAAGAAGTGCAAAGGTTGCAATTCATCACCTCTTTTCCCCACCTCACTCTCTCCCCGAAACACATACAAATAGATGTGTTGACATTTCTAACTTTCATTTGATATGAAGACTTGGGTATTTCCTACAGCTTTGGATGCACAAGCTGCTGAAGTGGAGGGAGAAAAAAAGACTGGGAGGTGTATAATAGAAAAAAAAAAGATTGAAGACTGAAAGGTATAAGATTTTGTATAACTTTTCCCCCTGATGTATCTTTGGAACACACGCATTAGTCAGCAGTGAGACACTGGTACAGATTGCCTGAAGAAGCTCTGGATGCCCCATCCCTGCAAGTGTTCAAGGCCAGGCTGGATGGGGCTTGGAGAAACCTGGTCTAGTGGAAGGTGTCCCTGCCCATGGCAGGGGGGTTGGAACAAATTAACCTTTAAAGGTCCCTTCAAACCATTCGCTGCTTCTATAATTGTGAAGGAATAATCCCTGCTCAGGACCTAGGCCTCAAGTACAAACTTTTAGCAGATGACCACCTGCTGTGCTGTAACATATTAGTGCTTTAAGCAACGCATTATTTATAACATTCCTTGGATAAACTGGAGTCCACCCAATCAATGGGAATGAAATGTCATTCTAGCGGTTCAAGTTCTACGGGAATTTTTCTCTGGGATTCTTTCACTATAATTTTTTTTTTAATGCTGGCATAATTCCCTTTGAAATGACATTTCCATTTCTGCACTCACACCGAGTCAGCTTTTTTGGGAAGGTTTCCTCGGTGCAGCAGAACAATATGGTACTAATGGGATTACTCACAGCATAGAGTTAAGCATTTATAGAAATCTTTGAGAGAGTGGGGTGTTAATTACCGGCTCTCATAGCAGAACCCAAATAATGAAACATAATAGTGTACACATTTCCCCCAAAGTTGTCTGGACTCCTCTTGGTCAGAGCACTGGTGACACAGGAATGGCTCTGCTGGAGCTTAAGCTCCATTCACTGCCACTATTGTATATAATTAAGGGATTTTTTTTTTTAACACAAGCACAGGACCAAGCATATCAAATGTGGAGATTTTCAAGTCACGATGCATTTAAAAAATGAAAACTCTGCACTGAATGTATTAAAGGTGTCTGCAAATTTTCCCTTTCAAAATTGTGTATCAAGATTTTAGTTCAAATGAGTATTCTGAGGTAAAGCAAAACATAGCAGTCATTAGTATTAAAAAGAAGAAAAAAACCCAAAACAACAACTTAGAAGGTTTTGTTTCAGTATGGAAATGAAAATGTCAAGTTTCCGCTTCAGGTTTCCTTCCTCCTCACTCTCTGCTCTCTTCACCTCCCTCCTTTAGAAGGCAAAGGGAAGGAAGTGTGCAGGGATTTATTTTTCATTCTCTTTTATTGTTCTTTTTTTTGGATGTATATATCCTCTACTGGGTTGGAACTCGTTTTCAACAGACTGACTTTTTAAAACACGCTTTTGAACACTCCTGTTGTCTCACATTCTCTGTAATTTTGTTCCATCTCATCATCTCAAAGCAAACTGTTCTCTCTTTCCCTTAATATTATCTTTTATGTTCTTTCTGAAGAAAGCCACTGAAGTGAACTTTGTGTTGTGCAGATAAGAGAAGCAAGCTGTGACACTCGTAAGGCTTTAACAATTATGAATAGTTTCATTCTGTGATGAGTTTAATACTCCCACATCCTCCCTCTTTTCAGTTCTGGACCAAGATATGCTGTTGAAAAAAAAATCTACAGAGATTCATTAATTCAGCTATAAATACGAGCAGTTAATAACTCATACACCAGCTCTAGGTAAAACTGAGGGGATGTTCACATTGCCTAAAGCAACACAGAAACCGGGCATGACATACACCAGCAACCATAAAATATGTTGGGAGAGAAGGGAAAACTGACAAATGATGTAAATAGTCCATACAGGAGATATGCAAATGGTTAAACCCATGTTATTCATGGTCTCCTAACTGACTCCCAAGGGAATCGTTAACTATGTGTAAATTATGTAGGATTTGTTGCTGGCCCTTTTCTGTGTTGTGTCCTGCTTCCCACTGTCTCATTAATTAACACTCTTCTCTTACTTTCTTTGTTTCCTTCAAACTGTTTCCAGCTAAGAATAAATGAAAACTTCCCACTAAAGTAAGTCGTATTCTGGTTTCAATCAATAAGATGGGAATATTAGAAAGTTAGCAGAATACTTCTATAGCAGAATACATGCACTGAAAATTAATTACAATAACCAGAAATAGTCAAGTGATCATTGCCATCAGCTCTTCTGAGAGGAGGGATGGGGGGTTGAGGAGTTCCCCCAGGACTGTGCTGGGGCTGTGTGAAAACCTGAAAAAGCAGAGCAATACTTAATCCAGGGGCATACCAAGCACTCTTCCTGTTCCTAGGTAGAACAGGGAGAACCACAGACGCAAGGCTGGGACAGGAGCGGATCTGGGCAATGGGAAGCTTTCCCTGTGGTGGGAATGCAAGCCCAGCCCTCAGACCAGACTAACGGAGAAAGGGGCAGGCACTCCATCTTTTGCAGGTGAAAGTCCTAAATGACCACCACAGTATGGTAGAAGCACCCAAGTAGCAAATTGTCCCACCAAACCCCAGAACTGAAGGGAAAAACCCACTGAGAAAGGCTTCCCAAGACTGTGGGTGTGCATGAGTTTGAGAAGCTGATCTCTAAATGTCAAGAGAAACGACATTTTAGAGCTGTAAGATGAGATGCATTTCCTCCAGTGGTGCTGATTGATTAGCCATTCATTGTCACGGAGCTAATTGTTTGCCAGCTGCTAATCAATGAGATCTGAAATACCGTGTGTGCATAAGGCTTATTCCCAAAATTAAAAGGAAAAGAAAAAAAGCATAGAAAACATTCAATATCCCTGTGGTATTCATCCTCCAAGAAGTATCCCGTGTAAAGTAAATACTCAAATAGTATGTTAGCCTTTTGTGGAGGATGTGAGAATGACAGAAAGTGAGAGGTATGCTTTATGATAAATCCCTGAGTTTTTCCTTAACTAAAAAACTCCTGAAGCTGCTCTCTGACAGACCCTGAGGAGACAGTAAAAGGGTCAGCTCAGTGATGGCATAGCTCTGGTGTAGCATTAAACGTGTTTCCACAAAAGGATCATCCACATGACCGCTGCCCCATGACTGAATATTCTGTCAGACACTGGGGCCCATTTGCTCTTGTTGTGTTCTGAGCATCCAGAGTATCTGGGCACAGGCTGAAATCTCCCTGACTGGGCTGTAAACGGCTTTCAGAGCAATTTCCAGCTGAAATTATCCAGACATTTATCCAGACATTCTCAGGGCTGTATCAGCCAAATGGCTATCTCCCAACGCAGAATTAAAAGCCTGATACTGAACAGATTATGTTTGGGAGAGTCAGAAGGATATAGAGCATATTCTTCTGTAAGACTGGAATGTAATTATGACTTCCGGGGTATGGTAAAAATATATTACTGCATTTGTCAAATATTTTGGAAAAACACTATTTTGCATGTAATCCAATGGGCGAGTGATGCTCCAGCAAACACAACAGTGCAGATTCCTACTGTCACAGCAGATACAGCAGTTTGGATTGTCATGCCCAAGCAAAGAGTTGTCTTGCCTTTATCCACAGCCTCCCTGCAGTGTGAGAACCCCTAACCTTCACAAAAGTTGTTGAAATTAATAAAAATTAAATAACTAGATGATATGAAAGTTTTCTCTCTTTCTTGGCACAATTTTTTCGGGGTGGAGGGCATGACATTTGTCAGTGTTTGAAGCATGCCTGGCTTCCTTTCTTCCTTCCTCCCTTCCTTCCTTCCTTCCTTCCTTCCTTCCTTCCTTCCTTCCTNATCATTCCCTCTTAGAGTTATTGCCAAATCCTTCCTTCCTTCCTTCCTGCCTTTCTTCCTTCCTCCCTTCCTTCCTTCCTTCCTTCCTTCCTTCCTTCCTTCCTTCCTTCCTTCCTTCCTTCCTCCCTCCCATGTGTACAACTTTAAAGAGACAAAAAGGCAAACACAGCTTTTGATAACATATAAAAATGAAAGCAAATATATCGAAATTAATAAAAGATGAAGAAATTCAGCCAACCAATGTAATATTTTGATGTTTTGATAACACCCTTTGATGGCTCAGACAAGAGTAGGTGTACTCCATATTTCATAGAAAAAGAGCAAAGCAAGCTCAGAGATTTATGCCTAACCACGAAAGAACAGCATTTAGAAAGCTGCAGCTGGGAAATGAGTCTTTTTTATCAAATTGCAGAAGGGACTGACTGGGAGGATTGCATGAAGGAAACAGAAAGTGGTGGTCAAAGGGGAAAAGAATAGGCCCTCATACACAGAGGGAAATGGCAGTGGGGGAGGAAACGGGTTTGTTTTCTCTCTCTTCTTCTTCTTTTTTTTTTTTTTTGAGAAAAGTAGTTAGAAATATTAGTATCTAAGAAAAACAGTAAAGGAAGAAGAGAGATATCATCGCCTAACTGAAATATAAAATATCAGATAGCTGCACTTGCAGCTGGTGGAGATTATGTGTAACATATAACCTGTTGCCAATTCCTTTGATGAAACCACTGCTGCTTTATGCTACTCTTGCAAATAAATGAGGTGGTGACCAGTTACCATTAATCTTCTGAAAGTCACAAATGAAAGCCAACAGTTTTCTATCAACCTCATCATGAAAATACAGTTGAGGTAAGATCAAAGCTCTGGGGTTACAGCAGGAATACCTGATTTTGACCAAATCTCTCTGGAGCAGCAGGAGAGTGAAGGATGAACAACAGGACTTGATTTAAGCAGGTCTATCAGTGTACCTGGAATTGCTGGCACACTCAGGGCTCCAGCTCCTGAGAGGACACAATCCCTTCTCCAAAACCTCCTCCTTTTCCCTCCTTCCCATCCTCCTTCTCACCAAGTTCAGTGGAAGGGCTGCAATGGGTGATCCACAAAGATTCCAGAGCCTGCCCTTCCCTGCAGACATAAAGGCTACAACAAAAACCCTCCATGTCCCTCTTGGCTTTGGTAATAACTTTGCTACAAACTCTGCATTCCTTCACATCAGTGGCATTCATTCCCAAATCCTTCTGTTGCTCGTAAACTGTGCTCCCATGATACTGGGAGGAACATACACACAGAGACCCAAAAGCCTCTCTGCCCCCATCATCACAACAATCACCGCAAACTACCAAGCACTGCAAAACAAGGATGTGAGGACAACCTCTAAAATGGAAGAAACAGTCCAAGGAGTCAAACAGAGCTTAAACTGATTGAAAAACTAAAGTGTCCACCACCAAAATTATCCTTTTGGCTGACTTAGGGACAGTTTCTTTCCTTGTCTTTCCCATTTGTGACTCCCCACTTCTTCTGATTCAGATTAAGTCTCTCTCCAGATGAGACGGGATATTATATTTAATAGGAAAAAAAACTCCCACATCAACACAAAGAAGCAAAAGCTGGAGGTGGCTCCCATTCCCACAGATGTCAAGTCCTGTGAGAGACTCATGGGTGCTGTCTGGCAGAGATGAGGGACAGCAGGCCCGTTTTCTGCTCTTGTTTGGCTGTTGCAGTGCATGGGAAACAGGGATTTGTGCACGCCTGGTAAGCAACTGAGTGAGTTGTTGTGGAGGAACACCAAACTCATCAGCCAACTTTTTCCCCCTCCCCACTGGGACAGCTTACCAGACTTTGAAGTTTTCTAGCCAAGGCGTATTAGTGTGCTGTGACAGCTGGCAACACATTCCAGTGGGTAAGTGATGGACTGGCTCTGGAGAGAGTAAAATAAATTATGAAGTGGGTGAAATTTCAGCCCTCCAAATAACAGTCCAGTGATTTCATTGGAATGGCTCTGTCTGGCAATGTATTCAAACACATACAGCTGGGCAGATCACACAAACACTCCTATATGGAATAGCTGCCTGCTTGGGAAGAGAGGGAGTTCTCCTTGGATAAACGAGTCTGACTTGGGAGATGGCAAGAGGGGATTTTCAAAATATGTTTGTGTGAGAGCCAGTCACGTATGGTTCTGTGTGAATGTAAGTGTTAGAGCCAGAAATGAGTGTTATATGCACTGCTCAAACCCAACATCTTCAGGATTCCCCAGGTGATCTGCTTGCCCCAGAGAATGTCATCCACTGCCTGAGTTAAAGCACCAGCATGTCCAAAAGGCTCCGTTTCTACCTCATCGAGCACAATTTGTGTGGACAGTTTAGCACCTGGAAACATGAATAGGTAATACAAATAAGAGCTCATGACTGAGAGTTTTCTGGGAAGCAAAATGAAGTCAGGTACCTTCCTCTCATTTGGAATTAAATAGGTTTAGATGGTACCACCCTGCCAGGTCCCCTTCAAACTCTCAAAAGGGTGCCTGACCTGTGGCTTTCAGCAGAGAGGGAATGCTATGGAGTTAGTTGCCTTATTTTGTACCAGGAGACTACTGGTGATGGACTTGGGCTGACTTACAGAAATGGAGGCAGAGAGGAGAGCAGCTTTCTGGGGACTGGAGGTTTCCTATTTTTAGCTGTAATTCACTCCACAAATTTGTACATTCTGAATGCATCATCAACAAACAATGAGCAGCCTGTTCTGTGAATGTTTGTTGTTGTAGACGATCTTACATTCTCCTTTTGTCAGATGTAGGCAGTGTAATTTATTTTGATCGGGGAAAGACTGTGCAGCTTAGCTCTCCAGAATCCGTACATCTTTTCCAGCCTCTGGATGCAATCAATGAAAGTGCAAAACATCCCTGTGAACAGGTTTTCTTAGAGGTGTATTTGCTTCCATCTCTCAGCTACTCCCATTTGAACACAGCTTTGTGGCTCTGTGTCGGCTGCCTGAAAGAGAAAACTGTGTGCTGGGAACATTTATTGCAAAACTCATTGCTGCTTGTGTTTTGCCATGGTTTAATCACCATTAGCCAAAGCTAATGGATATATGGACAGCTCCAAAAATCAGTTTTTCTCTATGGTTGAAAGTTCCATCGGAAGCTTAAACTTCAGGGATAAACCACTCCAGCCTGATATGACATCATCCCTTTTTCTCTCTTTTCATCACACATTGGCATGACGTCTCCATTTTATTCCACTGTAATTAATTTCTCTGGTAGGACGTAATTACTACTTCTTGTTTTAGGAATACTTATGTGTCTGTAAACAAATGCTTCTGTTTGGGAATCCTGTCTCTCATATTTCTGCTACTTTATATCTAATAAATTAAAAACTAAACTAATTCAGAATTAGATTTCATGTTAGCCCATTAAGCAACTCAAAGTTTATGTACTTTGGCAAAGCCCTAGAGGACTCTAAGAATGTAAAACTTCTTTTGTGCCATTAAATTTCCAAATTTGAAGTCTAGGAAACTGTTTCGATTACTCTTAAATAGTCCTCAATACTGAAGGAGAAAAAGCTTGCAAAGAAATTTACAGTGTTGGAAAAAAAAAAATATATATAGCCACCTTTCTTTTTCCTTTCAAATTTAAACAAGACGACTGAATAGCCCACAAGCAAAGCTAGAACATTTCAAGCTGATTTGCAATGTCAGAATGGTTTGGGCAGAGTTTTATTTGCTGTTTCATTTCAATATACATTCGCTTTCTTTCCAGAATTTTCTGCTAAGCAATCAAAGTAAAAATGATTCTTTTGTGATGTCTGCCCTTAATTTTTTAAGTGTTTTTGGTTGTTTGGTTTGGTTTTGTTTTGTTTTGGTTTGGTTTGGTTTTTTGCATAGGATCATTTATGCTGCTAATTTCCTTTGCATGTTTCAGTTTCTCCTCTGCTTTCTTGCTGCTAGATCTCTTGAATACCTCTCCAGTTAGGAGGCCAAGAGATCATGAGCTCACGTGAATGCTTTGATAGTAGTCAGAAGCACCAAGAGCAATACTTCTGTTTATTTAAATAGAACATATAATTATTATCTTTGGTATAGTTTCAAGGAGGAAAAAAAAGATTATGATACTCTTGGACAGTATCTGAGCCTAGCTGGACTACTCAGGGGATTTTAGGGTTTAAAATTACCAGGATGTTAATTTTCACTGATCTCTGGATAAGGAGGTACATCTGTATGCTCTGTCAAGTGAGCAAATCACTAGAAATATTCTGAGAGGCTGTTGCTGACATTCAGACATGTGAAATAACAACGGGACGGTCCCATTCGTTCCCCTCTCCACCAATTCTCTCCCATGAGATGCCTCCCAGTTAAGTTCCATTCCTCACTGTGTTATTTTTAGCTCAGTTTCCAAAGGAAACCTGACGTATGAGACCGTGTTGTCTGTCTGTCTGCCTGCTTATCACTGCCTCCAAAATAATGTATTGTTGCCCAGTTCCAACCAAATTTGACAGCAGGATAGAAGTTTGTGGGATATGAAGTAGCTGCCAGTTTCCCAAAAGCTGATGGCTGATCAGGAGGAGCTGAGCAGCTGCCTGGTTTCTGGGACTGGCCACAGAACACACACACATGCCAGCCACAGCACCACCCGCCCTAATGCCAAAATTCTTCAAGGATGTGGAGAAGGGATGGGCTATCCAGAGCCATCAGGAGCTGGAAGTTCCCCCCTGAGCTTCCAGAAGGAATATAAGAGAGACATTTGCTAGAAACTATCTTTACAAAATGACCCCTCTGCCAGGTGTCATTGTTCCTCAACTCAGAAAAAAACATCAATATGACCCCTGGTCCTACTTTGCTGCTGATGTTTCATGAGGCAAAACATAACAATGGAGAGGAAAAAGCCCAAATTTCCACCAAGCATCACCTGCTACATTCACAGACCGTACAGCCCAACCACTGGAAAAAGCAGTGGCTTGACTGGTTGGCCAGAAATAAAGTCGACAGGGAAATTAACCCCAGGTGATGATCACTGGTCTAAGTCAGGAGGATGCTTTCCTCTCCAACAGCTCATAATTTTGGTGTGCAGCCAGAACCAGCCCAGTTGAGCCATGCCCCAGCCTGGAATCAGGGCTTCACTCTGACCAAACACAAGAGGCAACATCACCACGAAAAGCCATTTGCAGTGCCTACAGTTTAAATATTACCAAGCTGGGTGAAACATCTGTTTTGGCCAACGTGAACAGACCTGGGAGCACTGCCTGCTTTGGGACTGTTTGTTTATGTATTTATTTATGTATTCTTTGGGGGTTTTTTAATAGCAATCAAAGCTAAAACTATAAGGCTTTAAAGCGAGCCGACAGCCAGAACCGCCGAGTGCCTGCAGCTCTCATTAAGAACCAACTGACGTTTATTCCATGGAAAGAGCAGCTTGGCATCGCTGGAATCAAAGCACTGGGAGAAAAGCTCCACTGCTCTCTTCACTTCTCAGCTAACCAAGGAGCCAGCAGAACAGGGGGAGGGCGGATGCGAGATGCTCAGTGTATAATACTTCACCAGGATCTTTGCTCTTCTTTTAAAGCAGCCCATTTTGAGTTACCAAGTGTCATCCAGTACTGAGACTGTGAGGTTCACTGACCCCTCTGCAAAATGTAGGGCTGTTTTTCCAAATATTTATCTTTTGAGCTGAAAATGTCTGTGCTTGATCTCTGACTGGAGCGATATTCTTGGAAGAAAAAGCAAAGTACTTTCAGCTGTTTAAAAAAACTTTAGAAATGATTTTATAAAAAAGCAGTCTACATAGTTGCAAATATTTTGCAAAAGAAAAAAAAGGGGAATTAAATTTGACAGTTGGCTTGGGCAATGCTTTCATGTAGATCTAGTGCCTTTGCTGGGCTCAAAATAAAGCAAGGCTCTGCCAGGGAAAACATGCAACCTGTGCATTCATAGAATCACAGGATGATTTGGGTTGGAAAGGTCTTAAAGACCATCTCGTTCCAACCCCCTTACCATAGGCAGGGACACCTTCCACTAGACCAAGTTTCTCAGGGCCCCATCGAACCTTTACATGAGGTGTGTCTTTAAAAGGTGCACATGAATAAAGGGCTAGTGGTGGCACAGATACCAAAAAAAAAGGATCTGTCACCACAGCTGTTCTTGTCTCATGCCCTCTTTTAGTCTTGAAACACTAGATGGATCTGAAATGGATCTGAAATGGATCCATCGATGGGGCAGTGCTGGAGATAAATCTACTAAACTTGAGTGAATTGAGTACAAACTGGGAAGATCCAGATTGAGAAAAAAACATGGAGAACGCCGTTCGTATCCCAGAAATTACTGAACCAAACAGGAATATTAATCAATTCTCTTCATTAAGGAAAATAAAGTACGTTCATAAAAGAGAAGCTGGAAAACATGGAATTACTTTCACAGGCTTGAGCCCATATTCCCCTGTTAAACTGAGTGAAGAGAAGAGATGTCTCTCAGCTTAGCTACAGAGCTAAACTTAGAAACACGTTGTACACAACCTGACTACCACACCCCAGATGACCATCAGCTATCACACCCTGTGTAGCCTGCTCTCTGTGTTTCGTATCATTTTGACAAAGGCACAGAAGTACATTATTTTTGAAGGTAAGGGTGGAGTGAGGAAGAGAACAAAAGAAGGAAACTTGAACAGGGATAGCGCATAAAAAAAAGGAAAAACCATTCTAAAAATGAGAGATGCTGTAATATGCTGGAAAGCAGTTACTGTCCTTAAAGTCCTTTCCTCTTCCCTCTGTATCTGAAATTTACACCGTGAAATTGCTACTGAAATGACTGCAAGGAATTACTGAAATCTCCACATAAAATCTGTGCTCAGGGTCCTGGATCTTGCACTCATTAAAAGTGCAGAGATGTGAAAAACTTCTGGTCTTTTAATTTATGCGCTTGTGCCAAGAAGCATTTGTGAAATGCTCATAGGGGGACTTTTTCTACATATTTTTCTCTCCAGATTTTTAAAAATGTCCTTGTTAATTGCATTTATGGCATCATTCCTTTAACTGGAAGAGGGAGAGTGTATGTGAGATGACCCTGCCTGGTGGCAAGGCTGCGCCCTCACCCTGCACTCGGCTCTGGTCCAGCAGAGCTGACAAGTGTGGTGTGAGGAAGTGGGCAAAGTAAACCTTCCCTTTTTCATTTAAAGAACTGCTATAACATGATTTTTTTATGCTGAAGGCCTGCTGCTTTCTCAGTGTCATACTGATCAAATGGAAAAACCCAAGAGCAGATTTTGTCTTGCGGTGGAGGTGGGGTAAAATTCCTGACTGCTATCACAGGAAAGGTTGTTATTCTCATTAAATCATCCTCTCTGCAATACCATGCAGTGTTTGTGGACTGCTGCAACTGTTTCTTTGGCAAACACTCAAGTTAATATAAGCAATCATATTGTTCTAAGGTCATCCAGGAAACCAACAGCCTCCCTTTCCTCCTGACCCTCTCACCAGCTTCCTGTCAGTCCTGTGCTTTTCCTAATTTCAGTGGCCTGATTTCAGCCTTGGGGAAGTGAGCTGCACAGAAGCTCTTGCTGCAGAGAATCCCTAAGAACTAAGAACTTCCTGAAGCTTCCCCCCACCCCCTTGAATGCAGCATGCTTCCTGACCACAGCCAAACTCCTCCCACACTCAGGGTCAGGAACTTCTTGCTCGACCCTGATGGGATAGCAGCACTCTCAGGAATTTGTTCCCTAGGAACCTTTTTGCCACAGCCACAATTGCACCTCTGTGTGCCTCTGAGCCCAAGGAAGAAGAGGGATAAGCGGGTAAGAGGGAAAATTGCTAGCCAACAGCAGGAAAAGTGATCCATGGCTTTTGTGATCTTCCACCACCTGCCTTTCCAGCTTCCTATCATGAGTCTTTACACAGGAGAGACAAGAGGAAGATGATTTAAACTGAAAGAAGGCGGGGTTAGATATTAGGAAGAAATGGTTCCCTGTGAGGGTGGTGAGGCCCTGGCACAGGTTGCCTAGAGAAGCTGTGGCTGTCCCATCGCTGTCCCATCGCTCAAGGCCAGGTTGGATGGGGCTCTGAGCAGCCTGGGATAGTGACAGGTGTCCCTGCCTGTGGCAAAGCAGTTGAAACAATATGATCCTTGTGGTCCTTTCCAGCCCAAACCATTCTGTGATTCTCTGACTGGATGGATACTGATCAGTGACAGTTCACTGGAACCTTATGGCTCACCTTTCCAAAACAAAGCAAAACCTGCTAAGAACATCCACAATCAGGGCATTGCAAAGAGGGCTGCAGAGGGTATCTGCCCTTCTAAAGGCTGCTGTGAAACAGAAGGGAATGAAATGGGGCCAGGTGGTGACAGAGGCAGCAGGTATCCAGATCTGTCTGGGAAGTGACTGTGGGGGCTGTGGGCAGCACAGACCTGTGGCTGGCCTTTGAGTGGGACCTCGCAAACATTTGGAAAGGCACTGATGTTCATGCTGTGCCAGGGGCATGTCCCCAGGGACTGGATGACAAGGAGCCAGGCCCTGAGACTGGCAGCCTGTTTGCCTTGTTGGGCTGTCCAAGCCACAGGTAATGGTGTTGATTAAACAAACACCCTGCCGGAGCAGCTGTAGGCATGTCGAGTGCCTGTGCTGATGAGAGCAGCTCCAGAGAGTAAACAGGGGAGAGGAGAGCCACTGGCATGAGAAGGGCTTGCTAGGAATGGGCCCACGGATGTGAAACCACAGCCAGACAAAGGGAGGGGGGAATTTCCACAGAGCACTTGAAGATCTTATAAAACTTTCATTAAATTAGGTTTCCAGTGATTGTCAGCACTTGAATTATAAGGACCAAATGCAATTGAAAAACTACCTTTTGCTTTCATGTGAAATGGTAACTGCACATCAAACGTTTTAATCTCCTCCAATGATAAATATGTGGAAATCTGTAGGTCTATTTATATAAAAGCTTCCAAAAGATATGTTATCTCTGCAATTTACCCCCCACTCCTTCCCCAAGGGATTTTTCTTTCATGTTTTCTTGCATGGTCTACATTTATTTACCAGTGAATATCACTTCAAATGAAGTTAGTAGCAGGGATGTTTATAGAAATAGCACACTTTCAATGACTTGTGGAGAAAACTTACAAAGTGAATGTTGTAAAACACAAGTGTGTTTACATTAGAAAACCAATAACAGACTGGTTAACAGGCAGTCAAGGCGTGGAAGAAAAGAAGAGACCTGTTCATCCACTCCAAACCAGCCTACAGTCTTGAATATCAAAATGCTCTTTGGTGGTTTTACCTCTTTTGTCACAAACCTCTGTCCAAGGAAGCTTTAGACCAGGAATTTTTCCCTGAAACTATTCAGAGAATCACTTGTACAATAATTGTTATAACCATTTGAAAATACATTATTCCGGATGATAAGAAATGAAACAAACCTGTTCCAATAAGCAATTTGCAATAAATTATTCAATCACCTCTAATCAAAAGTGCATATCATGAAGACAAGTAGAGAAAAATATCCCTAAGCAGCACTTAAGCTGTTATATTTATGAAAGGAACCATGTGTGACCAGTGAACAAAATGAACTTTCCCAGAAACCCTGTTACATTCTTGTTTTGCTTTGGAGAACAATAATTTAGATATCAATTTATTTGACAAGGAGCATTCGCTTCCAGGGCATCCAGCTGCTTGAGAGTTAGAAAAAAGAAACAGTGGGCTGGATCTGGGGCCTGTTACACGTCTATCTGCAACAGAATGACAGAATCAGAGGATGGTTTGGGTTGGAGGGCACCCTAAAGATCATTTAGTTCCAACCACAGCCGTGGGCAGGGACACCTTCCACTAGACCAGGTTGCTCAGGGCCCCATCCAACCTGGTCCTGAATCAAGAATTAATCAGCACCAAGAATCAGTTTCACTTAAAATATGCCTAATTCTGCACAGATAGAACAATTTTACTTCCAGCTGTAAGAAATCTGATGGCCAAATTGAGACAAACTGAAATGCTCACTGTTACGGAAATGTTGCCATAAATACAAACATCCACAGCTCCTGGGCAAATTAGAAGTAAAATCCTTATGCGGAGAGGAGAAGGCGTTGTCTGCAATGAACTGAGATGCAGGAATTATACTAAAGCCACCAAAATGGGAATATTTCCAGTATGGCACATGATCAGTATGGATGGACTCAACAGAGGAACCCTGATGTCTTTAGCCAGGCAGAGCATGTAGACAGACACGGTTGATTTATTTCCAAGGCAAGTAACACCCTCCTTCCTTTCTGCTGACCATAACATTGGCAAAACTAGCTTGTGTTCCTTGCCTCGACTTCAATTCCCTCAGGCCAAAACTAAATCAAAGTTCAAGCGAGGAAGTGACAGCAAGCAGAATAAAGAGGAACATATCAGAAAATGTGATCTTAGGTTACCCAGATACCCAGGTCAGAGCCAGAGTGCAGGTCAGAATTAACAGGAGGGCATGGAAAGTCCATGTTTTTGTGCCAAAAAGGGGAAAATGATCAGCACATCCCTCTCTCTAATTTATCAAAACTGACCTGCTACTACAGATTAAAAGCAGCTCTGAGTGTCCCATGTGCATTAAGACTGTTCTATAATTGGTGTCAGGACAAGCCCAAGTGGGGAAAATCCAGTCAGTCAAAACAAATACACTGAAACAGTGATTTTTAAGGCACATTAAACCCCTGACTTAAAAGGTACCATTCAGAAATACAGCAGGATTTCTTCCTTATTTTTTTAATCACAACCCACTAAATAAACAGCTTCTGATTTGTTTTAGCCAGCAGAGAAACCATTTTGTGAAGGCTTAGCAACATTTTCCAGTCTTCCCAGTACCTTGCCAATTTCAGCAAGGCCATGAAAGGAAAGACCCATCCAGCCATCATCCTGCTCGAAGCAGAGAGTTGCTTTTAATTATGGAAAAAACAAGTCCCAGCATCTAGCCAAATGCCAGGTAAAAATTAACTTCCAGAGCCTTTCAGAAATGGCAGAGACGGCTGAATAATGTCTAGAGGGAGTCCCTGAACTGGTGGTTTCACTGGTGCACGGACTTCCTTCCAGCTGTCATTCCAGTACACTACCCCAAACCAAAGCAGGCTAAATTGAACTAAAAAAGAGTCCTCTGGTTCCATGACATTCCCTTTTCCAAACCCAAACCAGAGTCGTGTAGTATTCCAGCCCAGTTTCTAAAATGATGAATTACATTCTTCAGAGCTTTGCTATATAATTACGGACACCTTTAAGGAAACCAGATATCCTTGTAAGTTTGGATTAAACTACTTGCAGAATGTTTACACAGAGTACAGTCTTCTCCTCCTATTGTTAAACACAAATAAAGTAGACATTGCTAACTGAAAAATCAGAAAAACCTACTCATTTTTGAGGAATGTTTATGTGTGGATCTTCAAGAGTTCTGAAAACCCAAGAGAAATACAGACATTTTAAAAAGTAGAACTAAGAAGTGAAAACAGCATTGCCAAAAGTATCCCTGTTTTGTTGGCACAGTCCATGCAAATGAGAACACTGCATCCTTGTTTCTCCCAGGCAAAAAACCCCTTCATGCTAGATGAAAGCAGTTTGTAAATTATAGCTATAAGTTTTTAACAAGAGTTCACAAGGTTTCCTTCCTTAAGTACTGTTTAGATAAGGTGGTTTAAAACAGAAATTCACCCTTTCTCAGGTTCAAACAAGATCGGGGCTTCCTGTCATTCCAAATTTCTCTGTACCTCTGTCAAACCACCACTGCTTGTTCCCAGCAGCGAGGATTCACCACCAACCACCATAGGATTGCTTCACACGTTCAAGGTATAGCATTTCCTTGGATGGGAAGGCAGGTAGAGTTGAAGAAAAGAAGGGAGAAGAATATCCATGCAAGGCCATTTGGACAGTAAGTTGTGGTCTCCCTAACATTTTTTACCGTGCCCATACACTTGGCCAATTATCAGCTGGAAATTTATTGCCCCGTGGTGTGACCATTTTACCCAAATTACCCCTACATAGAGCCAGGAAAGAAAGCTGTGGCAGTGTCACCAAAGTCTCACATCCTGCCAGCATGAGAAGAGCTGTAGATTGCACATCAACCTCTCCCTCTTTCTAAGTCATAATTTTGCCTCACCCGTCCGGGGAGAGAACAGCGGAGCGTCAAGGTCTGCAGCCTTCGGGAGTGAGAGGTGGGGGATGAGGTTTACTGGAAAGCTGCTCACATTTCATTTGAGTAATCCTGTCTGCTTCCAAGCAGATTTCAGAAAAATATCAGTGTTCTGCTGAATAGCTTTAATGGGATTACCTTTAAGGCTTCTCTAATAAGTGGTGTTATTAAGTTGTCTGGCTCATATGGAGAATTATGCATAACCACTGGCACTCCCCCTTTTCCCTGGTTTTGTTACAAATTGGAATTAGTGTCTACTTGGTGTTGAGTTTCGTGTTTTAAAGAGGATTGGGTTAGGGGAAAATCTTTTGGGTAAAGCCCTTTTTAAAATTTTGCCTATATTAAAAAAATCCCTTTCTTTCAGCCTATGAAATGTGTCCTAAAAGGGATTAGAGATGCTGTTCAGTACAAATCTGCCAGGAAGTCCAAATCAAGATTTTGCAGATCAAACAACGATACAAATGATTGCAAAAGCCTAAGATTTTGCAGGAAAAAATTTGTCTCATATTTCCAAAGTCACTCTGAAAGCCCAGTGGAAATGAGCAGGAGTGGGCAGAGCCTGAAATGATGTAATTCTTTCAGCCTTTCAAGGTGAGTCATTTAAAAAAAAAAATTTATATTTAAATCACTCTTTTTAAAAAAGTGAATGCACTTAGAGAGCATTGACTAGAGTGTTTTGAACTTGATGGAAAGTCTCTAAAAGTGAATGCAAAAGGACTATTAAATTCAAGCAGTTCTCGATTCAATCCCTTAAACAAATTACAAAAAGAAGTGCTATCCTTCGACCAAAATACATTAAGATAACAAGAATGAAGAATTGTTAACACACAAGAAAGATTCACCCCCATGAAGACAATCCATAGAAATTGTACAAAATACAAAACCCGGAGCTACTGTATCCAGATAATTTACTGAAGGAAATCCCTCAGGGAATTAACACTGAAGGAGCCTGTGCTCCTGTGGGATGTTCTGCAGCAGTAAAGGTGATCACCAGGAAGGTTGGTACTGTTGACACCTCAAACATCTGTCTCATTTGCCTGTGACAGGAGGAAAATGGGCCCTAACTCCAGCACGGAGACTCCCAACAAGTCTTGGTGCAAGGAAATTTGTTTTCCCTTTTTACGGCTTGATCCTCCTCCACCCTCTGTTGGCAGCAGAACCTCTTGTTGACTCTAAAAAGGTGTCTACTCTGAATGGTTTCCTGTGGTTGAAGAAGGCAGAGTTTTGGATTGGTTCAAAAACTTTTTTAAAATTCAGTTTCAACCACTATATATATATATATCTATCGGTATCTTTTTATTGCCTTAGAAAAAACAGGGAATGCTGCTTTTTCTTTGGAGTTTCCATCTTGATATGTGGGACATCAAGATGAAGTTGGAACTTCAAGTGGGAGAATGCTAATGCAGCACAAGGAACCTGCGTGGGCTTTGTTTTTCACATGGGAAATAGCAGAGATGAGCTTCAGAACTGCAATAAAAGCAGTTGAGCAATTGCCAAGATTTGTAGTCATGATCTCAGGATTTCACTCACTTGAGCAAATACCCTTGAAACTCTCATTATGGTTTGTGAATCAGCAGCTGCCTTGCTTTCTTAGAGATATAATCGCTACAAATAAAAGTGTTGAATCCCCAGGGAGATCAGAAGGTTCTGGTCTCTATTTTCAGTGATTTTTTATTCTGTGGTGTGTGCATGGGATTCTGGCTCTGTTTCTTGGAATTGGAAAAAGGTGCCTTGGGATTTGCTCGACCGGCCAGCCCCCTGTTTTCTCTGCATACACCTGACCTTTCCTAACTACCTGGTGGGAGGAGGAGGAGGAGAAGGAGTCCAAAACACGAGAAACCACACTCTGGCAGCCCTATAGCACTGCTCAGCATTTTCAGCTGTGAGGAATTTCTTTGCTGTAAGTGGAATTCCTCATGCAGAAAGGCGTTTTTCAGGACGTGTGGTGCCATAAAAATCTCACCCTTCCTATATCTACTGTCATTTGAAACATCCTGTGCATTGCTAGCTAAAGAGGCCAATAATAAAAGAAAACCTGTTCTGAAGCCCCACAATTCTGAGGCTTCAGGACACATTTAGGCTGCTTCACCTCTTTACACAGCATAAGGTGAAATCATTCTTTTTCCAGTTGCACTGGAAAATCTATTCATGCCCAAGTTTTCTGTGTTTTTCTAGCGGCTCCCAATAGACATTACCAAACCAACATCACTGCTGAATTTCCAGACAAAGATATGAGGCCCTGAAGTAAAATGGGGCTCCTCTCAAGAGGAGTGCTTTTGTTGGGATGACTCCTTTCAAAACAGCCTTACTGCTATATTTGACAGATCAAAGGAGAGTTATCCATGATTCATTTTTCACTGACTTATGTATAAATAAGTATAAATATGTAATTTAAACAAATTACATGTATAAATATGTATATTTAAACAAACAAATAGTAGAAAAACATGAAAAGTAGAAACATAATGGGTAAAATTTTCATAAGCACCTAAGGAACCTGGGTCCTAAGGAACTACACTCTGCTTTAAAGAATGACTTATACATCGTGACTGCACTAAAACCCATCTTCAACAATTTTAGGCTTGTGATTCAAACAAATTTTCATCAGTTGACCTGTGTTTCTAAATGGATGGTAAAAGCACTGAATCATTTCTGAAAGCACTTCAACTTTTTCACTCGGTGATCTAAGTATATTTACAGACACAAAATTTTATCTATCCCTGATATTTAAAAAGCACCTTAGTTCCACATACTGCCATAGACAGAACATTCCAGTTGTTCATTTTTCTGGGCTGTGATAGGAGTATTGTGGCAAGAAGAAGATTGCATTTACTTTCATAGGTAAAGGGAGACCCTTTTTATATTTGGCAATACTTTCTCCCAAGGGGAAGAAGCTGGTTATGATCAAGACAAGCTGGAGGCAACCACTGGCTGTGGCAAATGATGGTTAGCAGGACCATTCCAATATCTGATCAAATTTAGGATGCTCTGATGACCTTCCCATTTTTTTTATTTTCCTGTGAGAAGGTTGGAAAGTCACAAGTATGAGTAATAGAAGTCTAAGTCTAGTCCTTTTTTAGACATAGTAAAAACTTCCCTCTCTGTCCCTCACAACCCGTTTACATTCCTAATCTTCATGTGGTGCCTATTAACTGAGCATAAATATGGAATGTTAAGCCTCTGTGTATCCCAAGCTATCTGCAGCCTTGAAGGATTCAGGAAAAATTAAACAAGAGAGTAGGCAGGCTTCCAGAAATAACAGAGATTTAACAAACACATGAAGTATTTATAGAACATGTAAAGAACAAAGGAAATGCAGCATTTCCTCCAAGTCCATCAGTATTTCATGAATACTATTCCTATTCCATGTCACTACCCCGAGGAGAGGGACCACAGCTAATACACCTAATAAACTCCCCTGGAATAACCTGATTTTGTTCTGAAATACACATTCCAGTGACATCTCAATTTCAAGCCATAATTCCTTGGTAAATCGAGTCTTGATTTGAAAAAAGGAATCTTACGGTAAACCTTTGGGCTGCAGAGGTGATGTTTACAGGTACACCTGCAAGTCCTGCAGTGGGGAAGCACCTGCATATCACATTTTGTGGCCACATAATGTTAATTGAACATGCAGGGTGTCTGCGGCTACAATGGCAAATACTGGGGTACTGTAACCTACAGGAGGAAAAACATACACATATGACCAGTGTCTCATTCAGAAATCTTGGGCCAAAAGAGCATTTCTGTAATTAATGGATGGTAAAATACTGTGGGGGACATTCTAACATTGAATCAATAGATTGGTGTCTGCCATGGTATGTGTGTGATTGCTCAGTCGATTGTAAAATGGAATATTACAAAATAGCAGGCACTTTAGAGAAAGTTTAGGTGTACAGCTGCCAGAAAAAAAGGATGGTTAGGAGTCAGGGGCCTGACCTGATTGGCATCTCCACTGTCAAAAATTTAGCAGTCTTCAAAATTATTTTGAGGGTTTTTTTCAAGACAAAAAAAAAACTGTCATAGGTTATAGAAAACTAAAAAGAAAAAACAAAGAAAAAGCCATGGCTTCTGCAAATATTCACTTTCCTGATTAGACAAAAACGTTCTTCTTTCCCACATTAAAAAAGCAGTGCAATAAAAAGTCATAGAAAGGGACCCTCAGACTCAGAAGCAAAGACCCTTGAGTGAGGAGGCTGGAGCTGATGGGCTTCTCCCAGTGCTCTGTGCTGAGCCATCTGCAAGCACACATATAATTGTGGCTGTTCAAAGCTTAAGCCTCACACCAGAGCCTTCTTAAAATGCCTGATCTCAAAAAAACAGCCAAAAAAGGAAAAAAGGTAGAAGACTGAAGCTGGAAGCTGACCTGCGCTGAAAAGTTTGAGCTTCTTTTTAAGGTATCTAAAAATGAATATGGAAAAAATTAAAACAAATAACTATTTGACTTTTTCGTGCAAGTCAAAGATCATATACACACATACTTATGAATCTCTCTTGCTTGTGCTAATGGAAATCTTTAGAGAACTTTAATTTAGCTGCTGTTAACAGTCCTGCTACAATTGAGTCAAGTGCAAAGTGCCTTGTAAATAATAGAGCTGTTAAGAACCTGAAGGGCAAATCCAAATCCTGTTTAATTTCCTTACCGTTGGTCATAAACCAGTCGTTTCGAGAACAGAAGTATGATGTGCAAACATAGCAAATCTCTCACTTTTATCATCCTGTCAGAGCAAGCCCATCCTCTTTTCCAGTTTTGCTACCATGTTTGGAAGTGAGAGAAAATTTCATTTCTGGTGATGCAGGGGGACTCCTGACAATCCAGAGCTCCCTGGGCTTAACAACAACAACAGCAAGAAGTCCCTCTCAGATTTCACAGCTGATTTGGTTTAGGATTTCTTGGCACTGAAGCCCCTGAGGGTTTCCTCATCAGAAAACCTGTGGTAATTGGAAAGGCACCACAGCAGCATCGCGGCCGGTGGCACCGGAGCTCTGCTGGCACTCGAGAGCGGGACAACCCAAGGGAGAGAAGTCAACGCTTTCTCGCCAGGGAGCTTGCTAAAAATAAGTGGCTTGTACACATTCACGGAGATCCAGGCCTAGCTGTGAATGATTCATGCCCGTGGAAAGGGGCCAGGTTTGCTGGATGGATGCATGAGGTCGTTGCAGTGAGCTCATGAGGTGCACTCCTTGTGCTGAACGGTGAAAATGTGTTCTGGAAAACAGAGATATGGCTGGAAATGTTTTGCTACCATTTTAACTCGGAGAGACCACGGAATGTCAGGATGTTTGATAATAAAATCTCATCTGTTTTGGGGTTTTTATAGACAGGCTTAAAACAAGTCTAGAAAACAGGACTAATGTGGAAAATAGAACAGAAGATCACCCTTGATTACTGACAACATATTTACGTTGTATCCTGCAAACAAACTTCAGAAAAATCCGTGGAAATATTTTTTAAAAAACTAGTGAAAATCTTTGGCCAAACTGGGACTGTGGATGCTCTCTGTGTTTAAAATAAATCCATTTACTTCATCTGCCTTTCTGGTTGTTAAGAGTTCTCAAAATACTTCACTGATTTGCCAATTTATTGGTCATCATTTTGAGAGCCAAACTTATAACTTTTATTCTTACTCAAGGAACTGATTTTTTTCTCACTGGAGATACGGTTAGACTATCTGATCTGTGATTAGATCTGCAATCAGTGCTTTTTAGCGGCATGAAGAAAAGTGAAACATTAAAATAATGATGAAGGTTTGGTTAAAGATGATGAAGTTAATTTGAAATCCCTTTCATTCCCAAGGCAAACTTTCAGAAGTACTTCTAAGAGAGGATCATTTTCTTTCCCATTTGTTATGATCTTCCTTTGCAGCAATACTTAGGCCTAAATGGTCTGGATTAAGAACAGATTTTCAGCTTTTCAAAATATTTTAGCAATTTGCCATACAGAGAAGCAAAGCTGGAAGGACAATTATCTGTAGGAGATAAAAAATAATTTTCAGGCCTTGTTTTCCATGCTGCCCGTGATTAAACTATATCCAGGTATCCCATGTGATGGCCCTGCAAGGTTGGTTGAGAGGGTTATTTAATCACTGATGGCACTGAAGAATAGAAAATGTAGCAAGAAAGAAAAATGACCTGTGAAAAGAAGATGGAATTATCTGCAGAAATATGTACTTCAAAGTTTACCTCAGCAGAAAAGGCCGTCGGTAATTTGTTATTAATAGGGCTTTTGCATGTAGTTCGTGCTTTTACAGTGACAGAAGGTATCCATCTCTTTCTTGGAAACATATGTTTCATTTCTAGAACTTCCAAACTGCCTGGACAACAGCACGTGTCGGGGTGGAAATTCACAGAATCACAGAATGGTTTGGGTTGGAAGGGACCTTAAAGGGAGCCAACAAAGTGCTATTGTTCTACTTTCTCATTCCTAAATCCCACATAGAACCTTGTTCTCCAGGAGGAGGAACTATCAGTACAGCAGACTAAAAACCCTATTGTTCACTAGCACATAATGTTGATTTGAGTGCATGTATTGGCACCTTTGGAGCAATTAAAAAAAAATCCCAAAGAAACCAGACCATAACAAATTATAGATGAGAATTACATTTAGTACATCCAATCTGTAATGCACTTCTTTCTGTGTAATGATCTGCAGATGTCTGCTTGTAGTGCAGGTTAAATAGAAATNGGAATGTCAGGATGTTTGATAATAAAATCTCATCTGTTTTGGGGTTTTTATAGACAGGCTTAAAACAAGTCTAGAAAACAGGACTAATGTGGAAAATAGAACAGAAGATCACCCTTGATTACTGAGAACATATTTACGTTGTATCCTGCAAACAAACTTCAGAAAAATCCATGGAAATATTTTTTAAAAAACTAGTGAAAATCTTTGGCCAAACTGGGACTGTGGATGCTCTCTGTGTTTAAAATAAATCCATTTACTTCATCTGCCTTTCTGGTTGTTAAGAGTTCTCAAAATACTTCACTGATTTGCCAATTTATTGGTCATCATTTTGAGAGCCAAACTTATAACTTTTATTCTTACTCAAGGAACTGATTTTTTTCTCACTGGAGATACGGTTAGACTATCTGATCTGTGATTAGATCTGCAATCAGTGCTTTTTAGCGGCATGAAGAAAAGTGAAACATTAAAATAATGATGAAGGTTTGGTTAAAGATGATGAAGTTAATTTGAAATCCCTTTCATTCCCAAGGTAAACTTTTAGAAGTACTTCTAAGAGAGGATCATTTTCTTTCCCATTTGTTATGATCTTCCTTTGCAGCAATACTTAGGCCTAAATGGTCTGGATTAAGAACAGATTTTCAGCTTTTCAAAATATTTTAGCAATTTGCCATACAGAGAAGCAAAGCTGGAAGGAAAATTATCTGTAGGAGATAAAAAATAATTTTCAGGCCTTGTTTTCCATGCTGCCCGTGATTAAACTATATCCAGGTATCCCATGTGATGGCCCTGCAAGGTTGGTTGAGAGGGTTATTTAATCACTGATGGCACTGAAGAATAGAAAATGTAGCAAGAAAGAAAAATGACCTGTGAAAAGAAGATGGAATTATCTGCAGAAATATGTACTTCAAAGTTTACCTCAGCAGAAAAGGCCGTCGGTAATTTGTTATTAATAGGGCTTTTGCATGTAGTTCGTGCTTTTACAGTGACAGAAGGTATCCATCTCTTTCTTGGAAACATATGTTTCATTTCTAGAACTTCCAAACTGCCTGGACAACAGCACGTGTCGGGGTGGAAATTCACAGAATCACAGAATGGTTTGGGTTGGAAGGGACCTTAAAGGGAGCCAACAAAGTGCTATTGTTCTACTTTCTCATTCCTAAATCCCACATAGAACCTTGTTCTCCAGGAGGAGGAACTATCAGTACAGCAGACTAAAAACCCTATTGTTCACTAGCACATAATGTTGATTTGAGTGCATGTATTGGCACCTTTGGAGCAATTAAAAAAAAATCCCAAAGAAACCAGACCATAACAAATTATAGATGAGAATTACATTTAGTACATCCAATCTGTAATGCACTTCTTTCTGTGTAATGATCTGCAGATGTCTGCTTGTAGTGCAGGTTAAATAGAAATTAGGAACATCGTAACTGTTTACTCCTTGCCTTCAAGCTCTTTGCAATTTGTAAATAATGTACAGTACAACTATGCTGGGTANTCCCAAAGAAACCAGACCATAACAAATTATAGATGAGAATTACATTTAGTACATCCAATCTGTAATGCACTTCTTTCTGTGTAATGATCTGCAGATGTCTGCTTGTAGTGCAGGTTAAATAGAAATTAGGAACATCGTAACTGTTTACTCCTTGCCTTCAAGCTCTTTGCAATTTGTAAATAATGTACAGTACAACTATGCTGGGTAAAATCCTGACCCCTGCAAGTGTGACTGCTGAACCTCAAAAGAGGTTCATCACCCAGATCCTGTTAATTCATGAAAACAGCCTGAAATGTGTTTGAATCACACCCTGGGCTCCGCAGAGACATTTATATCACCTCAGTCGATGTGAGAAGAATGACAGGATTAGTAATAGCAAACCCGAACAACATGCATCAGTATTTGACAGCTCCTCTGTTAACTCAGGTCACACATGCAGCACGGGTTCAGGCAGTATTTCAAAGCAATGCTGCTTGAAAGCCATGGCTCCTTTCTGTCGAGACCCATTAGTGGCAGAGACTCCCAGACTCGGAGACAGAGCCCAGGGCCACCGAAGGCGCAGCCGGTGACCCGCTGTCACTGGCCGTGCTCAGACACTGCTCTGTGTCCTTCTCCCAGGCAGCAGCAGCAGCAGCTTGCTTTGTGCTGTGGGGAGCTCTGGGGACAGAATCACAGAAGGGTTGGGTTGGAAGGGACCTTAAAGACCCTCTAGCTCCGAACCCCCTACCATGGGCAGGGACACCTTCTGCTAGTCCAGGCTGCACCAAAACCCACAGACACTTCCACTGCCCTCACAGTAAAGAATTTCTTCTTAATATCTAATCTAAGCATACTTTCTTTCAGTTTAAAGCCATTCCTCATTGTCTTGCCACTAGGATGCTCCTTGCCTTTCTAAAATATGCAGAGTTGTTTGATGCTGTTAAGCAGCTACTCCAAGGCACTAAGGTACCAGCATCCCTTCAGGATGTCTTAAAGCAGAGTGCTTTGAAGGAATAATCACATCACACTGTTTGCAGAATGGCTGATGTCTTGAAATGAGCTGTGCTGGAGAAACTTAGAAATAGGGCTATAATAATGTTTTATACTGTACTTATTTTTATGATCCCTGCATAGCATATTGGAAGCAGCTGTGACATTTTTGAACACGGGGAAAATGTGAAGGACCTATTTATTAAAAGGGGTTAAGAGCCCCAGGTGGTCTGGAGATTTAAAGACCAGGAAATACCAGAGACAAATGAGAAAACAGGGTGATCCAAGCCATACCAGTTGAAATAGATTTTGATGATAAGGCACGGTTATATATCTTACAATCTGAGATGGATATGTCATGGCAGGGACAGCATTACTGAACGGTTTTAAGGATGAAAATTACATGGTCCTCTTTCCAGAGATCATGTGCCCTCACCACACAGATTCACCCAGTCCCACACGCTGCTGGAAAACCTGCAATTTTTAAAAATTACAGAAATACCCAGGATTTGTATACCCCACAGTTATAAAGTCATAATAATTCATAGACTTCATTTGAGAGTGTTTCGTCACCTGAAATTGAACCCTGCAGAGTCTCAGCACATTCAGATCAACACAAAAACAGAGCCAGGTTCTGCCTTCACATAATGCACAAATGTTGATGCTTAATACAGAAGATTAGGCTTTCCTCTTTCTATCAATCGTATTCAGTGGGAAACACACATAAAAGTGAGAGGCTTTAAAAATGTGTTTTAGTCCATCCTGGATCTGTAGCTCATCTTCTTCTGGAAGCTTACAGGTTTTGCCACGTTACTGGACTTTATCCAGCCTGATAACACAATTCCATCATTTAAACTTATTACTCAGAGAACTGTCTAGCAAGACAACCTTGAATGCCTGCAGAGAATTTACAGATAATCTCCACATATTTGGGTTGAAACAAAGCTGAGTGAAAACTGCTGCAAACCCTATACATATTAACTGGTTTCAGAGCTTGTTTTGTAGAGCCATGGCCCTGCAGTGCTGAATTTTATGCTGTTTCGTCTCCAGTGAACTCAGTCAAGGGTTGTGGGTCAGTACCAACAGAAGGACAAGTGTTTCGCCAAACTGAAGGCATTGGGAACGCTGCCACTCTCTTCAATGGGGCCATGATTCCGCTGCAAATATCTTCCCTGCCTACGCATGCATAATGATGCCTCGTTCCCAGGCTGTAGCCTGCCTCGAGGGTAGATCTCCTTGTTTGTTTGCAAACAGAGCAGCATCACCTACACAAGTTTTCCTTAAGTGGGTCAGCAGCGGGCCATTATCACTCCCACGTGCATTAGGTATCAGGGGAAGGTGACGTTACTCGGAATGTCCAGCTGGTTACTCATGTTTCCTTCTCTCTGGAGACAGCAATTCCTCTTTGGAGCTGACAAATAAAGCCTTGTTACAGTGCAGTGAGTCTGCTCAAAATGCAGGCTATCCATTTGACCAGGAAAACCCTGGTCCTAGTCAGGATGAGAATTTCAGAGTCCCTGAAACTGCAAGTCCCTGACCTTGTGGAATCCTGTGAAGAAAACAAGGATGACTACAGCCCAGTGGTGGGGAGGGAACAACTATAAGAACTATGTGCTTTTGCTAGTCAGACTTTGGTAACTTCTCTTTGAACATAAAAGCACAGGTTCCTCTCGTTTTTAACCATTCAGAACTATGAGCTAAGAACAATAATACTACAATCTCTGGCAAGAAAGAAAACAAGGAAAATTTCCTAATTGCTCCATAGGCTTGTGCAGTTCATACCTGCATCACACCTGCCACAGAAAAACAAAAGACCAGAGCTACAAGAAATATAATTTATAGATCCAAAATTCTGCTACCAAAGCCTGGGGTAGGCAAGGCCACTTGTGCTAACTAGGTTGAGTGTTAAGCTAAATTTAAATGTTTCCCAGGAGATTAGAGTGACATGTGGAAGGTTCAGTAATATTATTTATTATTTAACAATATGTTTTCATTCTGGACACCGTTCCTTTGGGATGTGTACTCCTGGCTGGTTACAGAGATTGCAGCTGGATGCTGCCACTTTGAGATATCCGTGCACTTTGAGCCAGTAAACATGCAATCATCCAAAGAGTCTCTTGTATGATATTAGGAATGTAAGCCACGACTTAGGTTTCCAGGCCAACACAACCAAAAATACCATGTATCAGTTGCAGAGGAAAATGATAAACGTTCCCATTTGCTTAACTTTATTTGCCTTTAAGGGTCAGAAATATATATTGGATTAAAACAAAAAATAAGCAAAGGCTACAGGATGGTTTCTTCAAAATATGAAGCAGTATTTTCTATGAGTTTTTCTGTGTTTATTAGAGCTATGAGAAGTCAGGGCCCTTTGCTCACTCATAACTATTTTCATCAGCTGTTAACCAATTTATCTGCTGTTTCCAAATAAACTGCAGCTAAATATGGATCAAAAGTTTTCATCTGCTTTGAAATACCCATCCTGGGTGCTTGGTCTCCTACTGAATCTATCAGTTAGAATTCTAATGTTTTCTTATGCCTTCTGGTTTACATCTGAAAGTAAACAACCACTTTGTATACCTCTATAAAATGACAAGTTTATAGTGCAAAAATCTTATGCTCCCTTACATCTATGAATATCTACATCCTCAAAACCTAGTGGTAAACGGAAGGAAAATGGTGGCTTTTCCTTTGACCTCCAAGGTCTTGGATCATGTCATGTTTTTGGCCTCAGACCCATTTGACTGTAAATACTTGCACACCTCAGCAGCTCACAAAGGAGAAAATACATTTAAGGTAAATTTACAGGCAACCTAAAAATACTCAGACTTTTATTTTGTGACTGTCATTGTTAACTGTAGATGATTCCCACAATAATAGAGTATTGTCCTCTCCTTATAATCTGATAATTTATGGTACAATTGCGATAGTCAGTAATGTGGTGTCTTTCTGTGCAGTTTAACACCTGACAAAACAGCTTCAAGAGCTGCTTTGGATCTAAATCCAATATAAACAACACAGGCTGCCATTTACTGCTTAGAAACATTTACACCACAAACATTAACAATGAAGTCCTTTCACTTACCTTTCGACATGGTTAAAAAAAAACCTGGACCATTTTGATGTTCCTGAAAGTGACAGCAATAATATGCAATTTAAGACACTCATTCAAGATTGGTGTTCGTATTCAATGATTTGTTTGAGGGGTCAGTTTTCATGATTACCATCTTCTTTTGGAATATCAGGCTGGAATATTAGCTTTTGATCGTCTTTCAATAATACTTGTTCTTTTAATTACCCCTTCTAGTTTCATTGTCACAAATATCCAGAAACTGATTTCATTGGTCAGGTAAAAAATGAAAAATCATTTGCATTGTAATCTTAATTTTTCTTCATCTCTCTGTTTCTGTATCACAAATTAATTGCCAATTCTCACAAATATCTTCCAAATATTTTCCATATTTAGCTATTGAACCAGAGTTCCTCCATGAATAGATCATTTCCTCTGCTCAAGCCTCTGAAATATAACTTGTACCAATGGGTAAGAGGGGCCCAAGATACATTCTCTTGGCTGACTCGTTAAATACCACTCCTAAATAATTTTCTTGATACAATAAATTATTATGAACCCAATCTTTGTTTCCCACAATTATTCTGTAATATTTGCTTTGAATTTCAGCCATTTCTCTCCTTAAATTGAGGTGCTGAAGAAAGGGATTCCCACAGGAGAGGGATTCAGGCATAGCCAGAGATGTCTAATCTAAAAGCCAAGCACATTAAGTATTGTTCAGTTCTGACTTTGACAAATTTTAAGCTATTTAGCAGTGGAACTCGTTCAACCTCTGAAATACCAAGCCTTTTAGAAGTTCACCACCTGTCAGGCTACCTCTGAACAGAGGCCGGTGTGGAAGCAGCACGGGTTAATGGAGCTTAACCAACAGAAGAGCAAATAATAACCAGCAGATTTTATTTCTATAAACACAGATTAGTGCCAACTGGTGACTTCATGTCTATGGAAAAGTTTAAATATTCTTGTCTAAGTTAAGCCTTGGAGATTTTATTTGAAGTGATGTTTTCTGAAACATTCAGTAGGGGAACCGGAGCTGTGCCATGGGTGGGATAAGAAGTCCTGAGGAGAAGCAAGAGGAGAATGCTGACCACCTTGAGCAAGGACCAGGCTGGGCTCTCTAAGCTTGCAGGAGACAATGCTCTCCCAGTCACCCATGTGCAGAGCCTGGCCTCCTGCCCAGGTGGAGGAGAACTGGGGAGTTGTTTGGGGAGCTCCAGCTAAAAGGCCTGAAATCCTCCACTTTGCATTGGAATCCTGAGTCCAGGGGTCAGTTCAGAGCCTCTGATTTGTTTCAATAGTTTTATCTATCAGACCAACCCTGGCACAGATGCTCTCAGCACTATGACTCTCCCACTGCAGATTCCATGGAAATTAGAGGTCTACTGGGGATCTGTTTGGCTCCCTGCCTGCCTACTTCACATGGTCTTTGAGAGCTCAGAATCACAGGATCACAGAAAGGGGAAAGTTGGAAGAGCCTCTGGAGGTCATCTAGTCCAAACTACCTGCTCGAGCAGAATCCCCTAGAGCCCCCTTGTCACTTAAGATTGTGTCCAGCTGCCTTTGGGATATGTCCAGAGAAGGAGACTCCACACTTTCTCTGGACAACCTGTTCCAGTGCTCGGTCACCTGCACAGCAAAGTTCTTCCTCATTTTCAGGTGGAACTTCCTGTGCATCAGTTTCTGCCCCTTGCCTCTCATCCCATTGCTCAGCAGCACCAAGAAGAGCCTGGCTCCATCCTCTTGACCTCCTCCCTTCAGATGGTTGTATACTTGGAAGACCCACAGCTCCAGGACAGCCAGCAAAGCTCCCTTCCCCTAAGGCGCTGCTCCCTTTCATGCAGAATTCCAAAATGTTTGAGTTTTGGTTTGGATTGGAGCAGTACCAAAATGATCAGACTCGAAATCCCCCACAAAAGAGGATTGTGTTTCTTGGTCCCATCCAAGATCAACAGCTGGGAGTCAGCCGTGGCTGCCCGGGACGTTCGCTGGTGGATTCACCCAGGCTGAGAGCTGATTCTGAGGAACAGCCCAAGGAAAGACCAGGCAGATCAGGAAGGAAAAGTTGCCAGGAATGGAGGTGCCCTTTTAACCTTTTCTTTTCTTTTTTTTTTTAAATTAATTATCCTTCCCAGTAAGAAAAACTAATTACTTAAGCAAAAGAGCTCCATATCATCTCCCGAGTCTGCTCTGCCAATGCAGCCAGAGTGCAAAATTCAAGAACTACAGTTCCTTCCCACACACCCTCCCCCAGAACATCCTCCTCCAAATCTGAATGCATTCAAACTGGGAATGCAATTCAGGCAAAATAAAATTTCTTGGTATCTGTTCCCCTCTCAGTAAGAGAGGTTAATCTTCCTTTCCCCCAAGCTATTTTATCCTCTAAGCTTCTTATCACCTTCTGCACCATCCACAATATGAGGACACAGTTTTTGTACATTTCTAAAGTTTGCCACTGCCAATGCTGTCAGGAGATTGCATTATGACAGGGATGCAATTTTTTTTGTCCAAATCCTAAGGAAGGAAGTACTGAAATAATATAGAAAAGGATGCTGTACAGTCATAGCTACTGTCCCCATTTTTAGAGGAGTTTTATAGAATAAAAAAGGAAGTACATTTAAAGACATCTATACTCAAACATTCTTGAGAGTTCTTTCCACCAGAAGAGAAAATTCAGTTCTCAGGAAACAGTTATGACTTTATTGCATGCAGAAGTAAATGTGAAATTCTCCTTTTAGTATTTTTTTTTCTCATTATAATATCTTCTCTTCAGCATCTAACAAAGAAAATCCTTTTAAATTAGACAGAGCTATTGTTCATAATGTGTGGCAAGGAAGGAAGGAAGTTTTTGGGGGCTTTTCAATTTTTTTTTAATTAAAAGAAACCACAAAAGGCAGCCCTCAGATACCCAGAGCCATGCAAGAAGTGCAAGACAGCACATGCCCATCCACGATCGCCATGGATTCCTTACACGGATATGCACCAACAGACCGAGACTCAATTACACAACAGCTTCTCCCAGCACTGAAGGGGTCAGCCAGCCCAGCTTTTTAGAAATCTCAAGCTCACAGCCAGCTTAATGAGATCTGCAGGAGACAAGAGTTAAAAAGGCAGAGCAACAGGAAAAAAAAGGTAGCAGTAGGAAAAAATATAGAGCTATACTCTGCCTTCAGTAGCAGCAACATCGGAACCTTCAATTGCTGTGATCCAAATGATGAAAACAAAGCATTTTTATTTTTGCAGTCTGTTTTGTCAGTGAAAACTGAATCAGAAAGAATCCCCAGTCTTGTTTTTACAATCAGAATGAAGATGCAAATGAGAGGAACAGGTCAAATTGAATCTTCTTGTGTGATGGGGAGAAATGGGCTGCACACACAGTGAATCCCAGGTAAGAGTGCCAGTTTGGAGCCAGGTCTGCGTGTGGGACCAAACCAAAGCCCTGGATGGAAACTCCTCCAGAGCTGGGTATGAATCAAACTGTGGATGAGGACCTATGTCCTGATTTCTAGGCCCACGAGAATGTCATTGTTTTCATGAATAGGGTATTACACCATCTGTAATTTGCCTTCTCCCTGCCTTTCCCCCAAAACACTTCTACTCTCCCTAAGGTAACCCACCAAGAAGTTGCCTCAGGTACTTTATGCTCAGCTTCCACCTCTGTACCGGCAAGCAAAGCTCAAAGACATCCTTCTTGCTGGCATGCACATTTCCTGCTGCCAGCATCACTGGGAGACAGCTCTCCTGTGCCAAGGAACTCTGTGCTGTCACTAAGGTTCACGTTAATGGCATCCTCTTACATTCCTGGTCTGCATCTGCCGGGGAAGAAACCATCCACCCTTTGCAATCTCTCCCTGCCACCTGATCCTGGGCTATGAAAAATGCAAACATGACCTCTTTAGTTTGCTTATCACAGCAGACAGAGCAGCTGTCTCACGTATTTAGGACTTGTTTATGCTATCTAGATTAATCTAAATCTAATTAAAAGTACTTTGGGTTGAAAACAAAAGCTACCACAGAAATTAAAGCTGAGAGATGTAGTTATAATATTCTGACAAAGTGAAAATACATTACCTCTACGATTTATACAAGAACTGGAGGACATGGTGGACTGTAGCATAAAATATTTGTCCAGTGGAACAAATATTTCTGAAAAAGAAGGTCATGGCAGTTTCTCCAAATGATGGAGCTCTGTTGATAACTTTCCAGTTTTACTTCTGCACTGTAAGAATTGCCTGACACAGATTGGATCAACATTGGAGGCGGGTTTCATGATAAGGGTAGTTTTCAGAAGAAATTATCTTCTCTGCTAAGCAAAGCAGCAGACGGGTCAGGTTCCTCCTGAAGCCAGAACAAACAACAAATCCAGCTCCCAGAGTCTGGGAAAATAAATTCTCCTCTCTCCAAGGTGGAGCTGCTTCCATTGCACTGACAGCAAATATTCTGTACAGCTAAAAGGCAATTTTATTGGGAAAAAATGGGATATGAGCTTAGGAATTAGCAGTGAAGCTACTATTCTCTCTCCTCTGGCATGGTATCTGCCCTAACCGTGGCCATCCCCCTAGAAGGGGGCAGGATGACTCCTGGTCCTGGTGCCTGGGAAGAGCTCCCTGTTGTCCCTAGGAAAAGCTGCCTGGAGGTCCCAGCTGTCTCTGCCCTATCCCACGTTGGGGGCCCCGGATGGAGCCGCCAGGCCCCTTTTCCAGGGGCAGCTGCTGTGTGTGGCACTGGCTTTACGTGGCGTTTCCTCAGCTGCAAAAGGCTCCAAACTTGGCCCGGGCGAGGCGTTGAACCTGACACAGCTGGAGAAACATTTGTTATTTGCCATGGTGATGCAGTTCTGTTGCTGACACTCCAAAAACACACTTAATTTCTATTCCCTCTGTCTGCACCAGTGACAGCGGCCCTGGACACCCACACAGACCTCACCACACAACCCCACCATCGTTGGTAGGAGTCATGGGCTCCTCCACTCAAGGCAAGGATCTCAGCCAGACTTGCTACATCACAGAAACCCTTTTTATTTTCTACTTGTACACACTATCTTTTTTTTTTTTGCATAAAGGTTTGAAGTCCTGACTTCATTTATTTTTCAAAGGAACACCTAAATAAGTGTATTTGAAGGACATTTTAGAGCTAGACAGGTATAAACAAGCTACAAATGAAAAATATAAGGCACTGTAAATAAATGTGAAGAATATAAATAAATACAGAATGCATTTGTACTTCACTGCTCTCAAAAAGAGGAAAAACATCTCTCATATCTGAATGACCCCACGTATTAAATGGCACCCTGTCTAATTTGGCTTTCATATGTGAAAACATTAGGCATTTCCCATAGCAAACCATAATTTCTGAAGTCTTAAAGCTGCCAAGATCACAAAGTGAGAGTACTTATTGGGAATAATTTGGTATGGGTTAGCAGGGTACTTGCTATGAACATGTTTTCTGAGCTGCAGGTTGTCTGTTGCAGTGTTTGCCTTTCAGATGTTGACTTTGAGCTTCTGAAAAAAGTTAACACTGCTGAGGTATTACAGTCAGCCCCTTATTTATCAGTTGGCAACATTCCCTCTTCCAAAAAACAAGGATCCACTTAATTCCAGGAGTGCAGCCTTCAGATCAATACAACCAGGATGTGAGAAATGGGTGCTAAAGCGTTCTTCCTACTCCACAGGCTGCAAGGATATACTGAAACACGTGTCAGAAGGGGATTGATGCAAAAGCACAATGAAAGATTTCCTTATTTCTGCTCAGGAACAACAATCCGTAAATAATTGATGTCATCACAACAAATGCAAAACCATTAGAGGGGTTTATAGTTGCCTTTAGTAGAGATCATTAACGTGCTTTTCCAGCCTAGGAAAATCAGAAGTGAAGAATGAAACGTGGGTAATTAAAAATGCTGAAAGACTGAAAACTTTTGCATAAATTATTCTCTCTCCCTCCATCATGTGGCTGGCGTTTGCTTATTTGTTTTGACTAACAGGTAATATAAACCACAGAAATGTCAGACTTGCCTGCCCAGTTTTTCCATTCAGAAGATTCATTCTGCATTTCTGCCTTGTCCCGTGGAAGGCACAGCCCAAAAACGGCACCAAGGAGGGAAAGCCACAGCGTGAAACCTGCCAGACTGCAGGCACTGCAAAGGGAAAATGTTGAACACAATGTGCTTCCTGCCAATCTCAAAGAAGTAGCATTCTTAATGCTGGGGGATGATTAAGAAACATAGAATTCTAACAGCAACACTGAAAAAAAAAGGTTAATTAATTCTCCATATATAGTTTTACTTTTGATGAAATGCAGGGTTTTTTTTTTAAACAAAAATTTAACCTAAGTGTGTTTTGTCCAGTCCCAAAAATACAGCACATTTGTTGCTTTGATAATTTCCAGATTACTCTGTAAACTTTGAATTCTGCTTGAGAGACTAATTGGCAAAATTCAAAGCTCAGCTGCAGACCAGGCCAAATTCACTTCTGTTCTGAATCCTCGGAAGTCCATTTTGACTATATTGAGAATATAGATGGTAATGCAGCTATTTGTTGTGAGGTTTTGGAACAAAAAAAACCCAACCAGAAGTCATTTGTCTTCCAGGAATGTCGTCATTTTGCCAGACTCATCACTAAATGTTAAGTTCATCACTGATCTATCAGTACATGGATAAGAAATGCCACTTTAAAACATGTTAATGGGGATATCTAAGCATGACCGAAATGAGGATCTCTGAAAAAATGTCAATAATTTTTAAACAATGCAGTGAGAACACTCAAATTTTTATCATTATGTTAACCAACGATTTTCACAAGGCCCTGCAGCTGGTTTCAATTCGGCAGGGCAGATTCACTGGTCAGTGTTCATATCTTAATATAACACCATGTTTGTGCAGTTCAGTTTGGAACTGAGCCACAGAACAAGATTTGCTTCACCTTCTTAAACTCTGTCTCGGGGCAGCTGCAATTACATCACATTAACACCTTTAAGAGCACAGGTCAAAAATGCTCTTTCCGTCTTGGGAACCAGCTACACGTGAAGCCTGATCTAAAATCTCCTGCTGGGGATTCAGTGGAGCCTGGATCGTGTTCAGACCCATCTGAGCAGAAGTGGGTGGAATCACCAGTGCACTGAGAAATTCAGCAATGAATGGTCCTGTTTGCTCAGTGCTGCTCTGTTTTCCACTTGACAAAAGTGCATGTCTAGCCAAAGGGGCACTCCAAAAAAGGAGAAAGCAGCTTTAATTCTGACAATAAAATTCAGTGTCTTTGGATGGTCACTGGGCAGAAGGACAGATTTCTTCACTGAAAAATTACTTTAGACCTGTATCTTCTCAAAATTCCATCTCTTCGCTTCAAACTTTTTGTATTATGACCATATTCTGGTTATAATAAGTACAATATAAGTAGGTTATCTGAAATTATCACTCCCTGCTGTTACCCTGGATCTGTAAGGGGTTTGCTACTCCTTAAACGCAGAGGAGCAGAACTATTGGTTAATTTATTACATATAAGTTATCTGAAATGTGTATGCTATTTCTGCATCAGAAAGTAATTTCAGACTGCTCAGATGAGGCAAAATCTGTTTGTTATTCACAAACCCTCGCTGCATAGCATAGGAAAATATTTTTTCAGTGCATATTCAGTTCCCAAGCTGTTTGCTCCAGTTATTCTCCCTTTGTGCCACGTGGACACTGGGGTTGTGCAGTATTTTTGTGCTTCCTGGCTGAATACAGAATAATCGCTCAACAAATGGTGAATGGCACTGCTGCCAGTTATTTCCCTTCCAAAACTCTGATGGTGTAGGCATTCCTCACTACAGGCACGTGGTGGGGCTAAACCACTCTTCGGGCTGAGGTGAGGGAATACCTGCTTTTGCAGTAATTGACCAGCTCTAAGCTGTTAGGGGTATTTGCACTGCGAGGCAGAAATTACAGCTGAGGAAAGGGTGTCAGGTAGCGCTAACTCATCCAGTTATTTTTACCCCATTAGTACCCTTCCTCTGTCCTAAACTGTTTTTAAGCCAACTCTTTATAGCAAGAGTCTTTTATTTCTGCAAAGAATCAGAGGTTAGATTGGCAGTATTTCTGTTTTCTGCCTGATCAGCACACACGGAAAGAGCTGCTCTGTGTCTTTTCTCCTTCCCTCTCCTCCAGGAGCAGGGGCACAGTCTGTGCCTGCTGACACTGACTTCCAAAGGTAATCTTTCCTGCAGTGCTAGGGACAATACACAAAATCACAGAATCACCACAGGATGGTTTGGGTTGGAAAGAACCTTAAAGTTCCCTTAGTTCCAACCCCCCTGCCTTCAATTTCTCCTCCCTGGAAGAGGACCTAGTGAGAAACGGAATGTTTGGAAGGCAGAGCTGTGTGCATCGGGCTGGCTGAGGGGTTTTAGCTGGAGCTGCTACTGCTGTCACACATCTGCCTTTCCTTGGATCTTGTGGATATCATGGAAAATTGCCAAGGGGATACAGAGCCTGAGGGGCAATGAAAACCCAGCAGCTCTCACAGTAACCTCATAGTTTGCCATGTGAGGAGATAGGGATGAGCAATGGCATTCCTAGGGGGTGGATGGGAGACTTGGATTTAGCTGCTGCAGTGTGTGAAGCAGAGCTCAAGGGCTCAGCACAGACATGATGTGAGGAGGCAGGGAAAGCTTGCCCAGAGCACTGGTGGGAGTTGGAGGAGAGCTCCAGATTAAACTTGTGCCAAAGTAGCAATTAATGCCCCACCATTAATTTTCCTCTAAGCTCGGCAGTGCCATTGGTGGAGGTGTTTGTGTTTTACTGGTCCCGAGCCACCCTTACCTGGCTCTGGAGAGAGGTGCTGCCCTACAAGTGACGGGCAGCATCTGTAACACCACCCAGTGAGTGCCTGTGAGACTGCACAGGCACCGTGACTGCCCACGGATGGTGCAAATCCCCTGCCACTCACCATGCCAGCTTCTCCATCTGAAAAAAATGTGGATAAAATCTTCGACCTCTTCCTCAGGCATGTTTCAATCCACTGCCAAGAAGTTACCTGTAAGTCCTATGCACTATTATATTTTAATTACTCTCAGGATAACCTGGGGCCCTGCCTTCTTTCTGACTTTTTTTAATGATTCCTCTTTCCTTGAAGTATGTAACCTTTCAGCTGCCTTAAGTGTTTTGGCCTATTTCTATTCCTTCCTGGATCTGCCATAAAACCCAGCACAGCTCCAAGGCACTCAGGTACACCCAGCTCTACGAGGCAGCTGCCAAGTGGTATATCCTAAAAATTAACAGATATAAAATCCCCCAACACAGCAAAACAAAACCCCACTTTAGACCTCCTTTAGAAATCTGGACCTTGAACCGTGGAAAATGGGTTCAGTGTCTTGTCTGATTTTCTGCATCAGGCAAAAAACTGCAGGACCTTCTGTGATGATCAGGCTTAGTGCTGGAGTAAAACTAAGAATTGTCATATGAGAAATTGTGGTTGGTTTCTGCTCTGTATGTGCATGTAGAAGGTTATTTACAATTCTCAAGGCATGCTGTTGGCTGCATTGTATTTTGAGATTGCTTAGTCGAGACGCTCTTGCTGCTGTTCCCCCTGTCCTCTATAACTTCTGATAAAAGCAAAGACAATGCAAATTCACAGGTGCTCCATGATTAAATAATCTGCTTAGGTTTTTCAGTGTGCATTTTTGCCCTTTAATACAAAAAGAATATGCTGAGGTTTCTAAACCCATTTTTTTAGTGATATGTGTTATCAGATGAAAACATTTAACGTGAGCCCATATCCTTTAATAAATAAGAGAATTTCTCACTTTCTAAAGTTTCTCACCTTGTGACCTCAAAAAACACTTCAGTTTCTCTGACAGGAACTCTAAGTCATAACAGCATATTTCCACAGCACAACACAGCTCTCACTACTGAACTCTCAATATTTCCTGGCCAGGAGGGATTAAGAAGCAATGAAACAAAACTATTTTTACAGGTTTGGTTGTCTGGCACTCTGACTATTTGCTTAAGCTGGCAATTTATGAGAAAACAGTCTCTCTCTCTCTCTCTCTTGCACCACCTCAAACAGTGTTACTCCCACCATCCCGCACTATGAAAAATATGTGCATTTTTAGGGCAAGAGAATTGCATCCGTTTAAACCCTAAACACAAGTTAATATGGACATCATAATGTAACTCCCTTAAAACTAAGCCCTTTTTCCTAAGAGCTTTCCTTTAAGCCCCTCAGGCTGATGGAAACTCATCAATAACCATGAGGAATTATGTCACTCTACCCAAGTTTTCTCACCCTGGAGAGTCCAGAAACCTTGCTCTACATCAAGAAGACATCACCACTTGAGGAAGCAAGTGCTAACCTCTTGTGAATTCTTACCACGGCAGAGCTCTGGGTGAGAAGCATGGACCGAGAGGGATGAAAGCTCTCAAGGACTTTCCATCCCACTGCGATCTCTGAAGGGCCTGGTTGGTTTTATATTTGTTTTGTTTCTGCAGGAACAGACTGCAAATATCCATGGAGACAAGATCAGAATGCCAGGAAGCCCTAACAAAGATGACCGTTGTGTCTTGCTCTGAAAAAAACAGATGTTTATTAAAATGTCAGCCAAATGACTTATGTGTCACTGACTCTGAGGGCAGCACAGCAGTCCTGCAATGTTGAAAAAGCAATAATAATGAAAAATGGTCACTCATCACTATTGAATGATAACTGGCATCCTTACCAAAATGGTCATTTCTGCTGCGGTCCAAGCAGTGGGGAGGTGGTTGGCATCTCTGTGGCTCAAGATTCCTATTTATTTCCAGTATTTAGATCCATAGGTCAAACCAGTTACTTGGAAATTGATACAGGCTACTTTATGGTTCTGACATTTCTATTTCCCCAATGGATTGTATTAAAGGTTACTGACCTCTCTTGGGCTGAGTAAGCCCACAGAGAATGTGCTCTGGGAGACTTTGGCACTAAAAGCTGTAACATTTCTTCACTTTAATAACATTCATCAGATCATTCCAATTACTGGTTGCTTTTGGATTTCCATACAGAGGGAGAAAGGGATTTGCATTTACAGCTCAATTCCCTGCATGCTTTACAACATAGGCAACGTCTATTATTTATTATGTGTCCTTCCTTCTCTCCCTGCGCTCTGCTAGATTGATGCTATCTGATCAGTCACTGATCTGCAGCCCGACACCATAAATTTCAACCACTCTGGCTTTGTCCAAATGTCACAGAAGAGCTGGGAGTGCTCCCTGGCCCGTGAAGAATCAATGTTTAAGCCGTAGCCTGGTGTGATTATGTGTTTAGTAAACAAGACTAAACAAGAACACACCAGAGAACTCAGTCCCCCCACTTCAAGAGCTGCAAGCACTCGGCTTCATGCATCATTTCTTGTGGATGAAATGCATGTGTATGGTCTGGAGGACAGATGGGAAGAGCATGTACAGAAGTAGCTTTCTCTCTGGAAATAAGAGAGGAGAGGAAGCAGGTAGGGAGCCCTGGTGCCACAACATCCTATGGGAGGAGTGTGCCTTGTGAGAGAGATTATATCACTGATAAAAGACTTTAAACTTCCCCGATCTGAGCTGAAGTGGCTGGATTCCCAACAGTATATTGGCTGTTAATTCCAGACAGCTTCTCTGAATGGTTCTCATGTTTCATATAGATTTATTCATAATGATGCAAGTTCCACCTGTAAATTATCTGGAAATCAATACTCATACTGAGAAAGTTAATACTCCTATTTTTAACTGAAACAAAGGGAAAACGATCTCAAAGTGGTTTTGAGAAGTTCCTAAGCACTGCTGCATTAATCCTATCCTGGGCACAGCAATTGGGAAGATCAGTGAATTAAGTGTGGCTTTTCACAGGCAATGAAGTTTATACTTGAGTGCTTTACTCCCATGACTCAATGATGTGAATTTGGTAAGAAACCTCAATAAACAAGAGTGCAACAAATATTGTTTTATACTTTGGAGGAGCAGATCAGTGGTTACTGAAAGATAAATATATCCAGATGTGTTTATCAGTCGTTCACTCAAGTATTCAAGTGTAAATAACTAACTTGCTTTAAGTTACGGCTCTGATTTGTGCCAAGAATCCCCCTGGCAAACTGAGGAAATTTAACAGTTTTGGAATGGCCATGGGAGACTGCATCTGCTCATGTTGAATCTCCAAATGAACACACAAAATTGTTTAATTTTTCTTTTGTATTCTTATCAGCCAGCATCTAAACCGAAGGGAAAACCCTGCTGAACAAGGGGTACCTCCCTGCTGGAGTATTGATGTGGATGCTGAGAAAGGCCATCTCTGTCGCAGTGATTGACTGCAGAGAAGGATTCACAGCTGTCTCTTCATTTTGGGGTTAAATGCATCTCTTTAGTCTGGAAAGAGTTTTCTGAAAGATGGACTGCAAGGAAAAACTTTCATCTTGGCCTTTCCTGCTCAGTCTTCTCTCAGTTTCCTTCTTGGATATCTGACTCTTCCCATGCGTCGTAGGCCATACATGGGAACCGACCTGTTCCAGGAGTGGGGAGCTCTACGTGTTCCTGCTGCAGGATGTATTACACCCCTGAGCCTGACCTATAGACCAGGTGAATTTAAGAGTTTCTTTTTGTGTGAGTTGAACCCACCTAGGTCAAAATTTCTTGGTAAAACCACTGGTAACATAAATGCTGTGTGAATCTGGGCCCGCAGTGTGGCTGCTCAAAGCTTCTGTGTTTTATTTGAGTCACTAAGCTCCTAATACCCTTCATGGGTGTCAAGGCACTACTCCTGTAGCATGTGCTGTTTTCCTTTGGAAAAAACTCAGCATGAGCCCCCTCAGAAATCAATAGAAACTTTTTTAGTAGGATGGACAACACCTACTCCGCTAATCTTGATTTAATCTCTACTCAGGGAACAGAACTGCTGCTCCTCCTTGTCTTGGTTTTCCCTGAATTAAGCACTTCTGAATCACTCCTAAGGTCCTTCATCAGCTTTAGAATATGGATGAGTAAAACCAAAACAGAAATTTTTTTAAAAGCCATTTTAGGGTCACATAAATAAGAGAAAGCTTAACCATAGAGAATCATGCTGTGAAAAAAGTGAATTTCAACCTCCTCATTATTTTAAGTGAATTAAAATCTTAGAACAACATGCTCCAAAAATTTCTTACAAAAGAAGATAACTTATTTATCTAAGTCTTCACATATATCTCATACTTAAAATGAAATTGCATTAGTCTGAGTGGAGAATTATACCCACAAACCCTACATTTAAAAGGGAATTTATGGTGTTTAAATGAAAATTTGTTTTAAGGCTCAGTGGCACTGATTTTGTTCCCAGATCTAAAAAAACCCTAACCCAAACTAACGTAAATTTATTTAATTTCTAAAAGTCGCGATTTGGTAAGGAGGTGCAGGATAATGTCACTGGAGGAGGGAAATGAAGTTGGCTGGGTTCAGCAATTGCTCACTTCAGTGAGTTTTGATTCCTTTTGAATTTGTCCTCGACACCAAATATTCAAGAACTAAAAATGTTTCTTTCGGGGGTGGGGAAGAACTACAGCCTGATATTTATATAAATATTCAATCTTAAGAATAACTTTTAAAATAAAATATTCTCTTATAAGTAAAATTTTCGAATTAGGGAGAACTTCAAACTCATAGACGCACACTTTCCATTTTAGCAACTTGATCTGTGCATTTTAGTTCGATTTGGAACAGCTTTTTCATCCCCCAAATAATGCAAAGTTGATTTTCAGACAGTTCCCTGGCCTTTAGGTTTGCTAAATGTTGCACTGTGCTCTCTTAACTGCTACGTGGTACACGATGCCAGCAAAAACAATAGCTGTATTTATGAAATATATTATTGTAGCTTCCAGCCCACAATTCAGACACTTCATGGCTGGAATCTAAATTATGTGCCAGCATGCACTCAGTTGTTATTAATCCACAGCTGGAAACGCGAGCCAGCCCTTAGTATGATATATTTCACTTTGTGAACTGGTGAACTACTTTTGTAGATAGAAATTACCCCAATAATTTACCAATTCACCAATTTCCTTCAGCAAATGAGCACTGATGAACTGGTTAATCTTGGAGCTTATCAAGGTTGCTTCAGGTGAGATTTTACCAGAATGTGTGTACACTGGCCTCCCAATTTTTTTTTTTTTGCTCTGTGTAATAATTAATCTCTCGATGACGTGTTGTCTTCCAAAACCTCCTGACACTTACTAGAAAATAATTCTCAACCTGTCTTACAGGTGACAACATTTCATTCCCTCACGCACAGGTCGCACTGGTTTTCTTTTTCCCAAGTCTGTGACTATAAGAGCTGTTGAGAAAGCCAAGGTTCCGCCAGGGAATGACAGCTTTCTGGCACGAGCCAGCACCATTCAGAAAGCGACACTTGCTCACTTGAAGTGAACTCCTCTGGGCAAAAAGATCTTAGGGGAGTGAGAGGATGATTATGAAGGCCAAGCAATCCTCCACCCTTATCCCCAAGCAATCCTTATCAGCTCAAGATCTCACAGAAATACCATAGAAAAATTTAGGCTGGAAGGGACCTTGTGAGTGAATTTGGTCAATCCTCCCTCTCTCATCTCCATGTAAACACAAAATCCAAGCCCTCTGAAGGCTTCTGAGCTACTCCAGGACCCCAGACCCTTCCTCTTTGGGAGCCATCAAAATTAAGTGGTCCCTCCCAGCCCCGTAATCCTACATAGCCTAGTAAATGTGAGGATGCTGATTGCTCAAGTCTGCAAACCCATTTCAGTAGCAGCACCAACATACTTTGATGCCACTAGAAGACCATCATTATACTCTGCACCACCAGCAGAACTGTCTAAGAAAAAGCTGCTAAGTCCTGCCACCTCCCAGATCCACCACAGCCGCGGTTCACATCAAGAAAACCAAATTCCCTGAGCGTTGCTAATGACTGCTTTCTTTTTCCATCTCCTTATCATTATAGTAGAAGTCTCCATAAGAAAGCCTCAAGCTTGGTGAACGGCAAACTTAATTGGATGTGCCTGGCTCAATATTTCTATTTTTGATAGCCTAATTAGAGTGGGCAAAAGACAAACCACTTTTATATTCAGATGGCTGTGCAAACTGCAGTGTTTTTCTTTTATTTATCAAAATCATATGTGTCTATTTTAAGTTCTTCATCCTAAAATATTCTGTCCTGGAATCTGACAGAAGCTTCCTGAAGAAAATACAAAAATGGTAATTTGAGAATTTAGGTCATTTATAATCAACGATTCAAAGCAAGATGCTGGAGACAGCTGAAACAATAGGAAAAGTACTGAGGAGAAGGGCAGGAAATAGTATTCCTGCTGAGATTTCAATGGAGCCACACAATGATTCTTCTAGATGTGTGTCCATAAAAAAGATGGTGTGCAGGAAATTTAGCACCTCCGTCTCCCTAAACCACCATATACATGCAATAATCTCTTCTGCCATTTAATAAGAATTTTTTCTGGCTAATCTGTGCATAAAGATAGCAACAGATAGTTCTTACTCCAACCTTCCCTGATCTGGAGCAGAAAGACACCACTTAATATGTTAATGAAATCTTCATATGCAAACCAACTGCAGAACACAAGCGGATTCTCTCTTGCAATTTCTTGAGGGCTTTTTCAGCCTATTGTAATCAAAGCATTTACTAGGCTGCCTAATCCTTCAATCTGTGGATATTTGCCTTTTTTTGGTCCAGGTTGGGCAAAAATGCACAGGGAATGTATTTTGCTTATTTCTCTCAACTGGGCCATCACTGTAAAAGTGTGAGGGTGTATTATGAAAGAAAAGGAATTTGACTCTGAAATTAATTAGCATTGGGATGTCACATACAATTTTAAAATCATTTATCCCAAAAGTGAGAAGTTAAAGAGCCTACATGTGGTTTTTTTAAAGAGTCCTATCTCCTACAGATCAACAAAATGCCAATAAGCTCTGGAGTTTCTTTTCTTTACATTCGATAATTACGTTTAAAACACAAATGTTGGCAAAAAACATACCTTCAGCTTTTGTACAAAAACATCTGAAACGATTTGTAGCTTGGACCAAATCACTGCAGGCTTTTATCAGGGCAACAGCAATAATACCTTTATGGCACTGGAGACTGGCAGTGGGGGAAGGGGACACAGCCAGTTCGCCAAGGGAGGGCACGCAGCCAGCCCTGGCATCCCCTGCCCAGGAGCTCCCACGCTTTCCCGAGGCTGGCAGCAGGCAAGCCCCAAGTGCCCTGCATGTTTGCCACCCCTGCCAGAGGCACGGGGCCAGGGCGAGTGGCGCAGAGAGGCTTTGGAGGCACCTGCAGAGGAGGAGTTGCAGCCGTCTCTGTGGGAAGTGGTGCCAAAGGCAGAACAGTGCAGAGCCTCTCAGCCCTAAAGGCCAATCCGACCTGTATTTCCCCTGAAAAGTACAGCGATGTCTCAAACACCAGCAGCAAAGGCTGGATGTTTCCTTTTTATCTCACGTACATGTGGTACCTCCAGCTGCTGCCTGAGGAACAAAGGATGAGGGAGGGTGAGAGATCTGGGGCTGCGCTTTTGCCTCTCTCTGTTAAATTAATTCGTGTTTGATACAACTGACACCTCTTCAGATTAGATTTTAAGTTATTTGCCTATGGAGCGAGCTAATTTAATGGATAATTAACATAAGAGAACATGGATTCATTAATTTTTTATTTTGTGAAGCTCTTGGTCTCTGATACACATTTTTGTATTTGACTGATGATTTTGTGAAAATAAAAATAATAATAAAAGGATTGGTCATATTTAATGAGCCCAAAATTATTTTACACCAGCAAAAGTATAAATTCAAGACATTGGTAATAAAAATTTCTATCCACGCCTGCCTCTTAATGCTTAGTTTGCCTTTAAAATATTTTGGGTGAAATTTTATATCATCACACCCAGAGCGAGCCTGGAAAAGGAACAGGAATTTTTAAATGGCTGTAATAAAATGTGATAGTATTCTTGGATGGGAAATATTAGACAGATGGAAGGAATCCTACTAATGCCCAACAATGCATCAAGCAATGTAATTACATGCTGTAGCCAGGATCCAGTTACTAATGCTTTGCAAGGCACAAAGGTATATGGAATCAACTATTTTTACAGCTGCCATAAAACTCCATTCCTGCTAATATTCCTCTACCTCTCCTATGTGTATTGCTATAAGTAAAATATCTGGATGCTAGCAAAGAAAAATCAGGAATTACAGCAGGACAAAGTCTGTTTTAAACCCACAGCAGAACAGATAACATTGTGCCAGCATGGGATGGTGTTTACAGAAATCCCATGACCTAACCCAGTAAACTCTGTTTACCGACTTAGAAACAATTTCTTTGAAGTTTAGGGTTAATACAGGCCCATCTTAAAAGCTGTGGGCTTTTAAGCTGTGGGCAGTTTTTTCCCAGTAAATCAGCATAATGCCAGCAGAAATCCCATAGTTCTCACCATAAACACGTATCACACACTGCTGCCAGGCTGGTGCTTCCCTGAGTTTGGAGGAAAGCCTGAGTTCTCAAATCCTTTCCCAGTTTCTTTTCTTACTGTGTACCACATAGACCTAACCTCATAGATAAATGCATATATTTCTGTAAATCTCCATATCTGTGCTGCTTGTGTAGAAATAATTGGCATTTTCCAAAGAGCTTGTACAGTGCCAAGGGTTGTACTCACTGGGCCAGGGATGGAGCCTGCAGTTGGCCACAGGGGTCCTGCCAACACATGGCAAGCCCCAAACCATTTAGAGAGACAACATTTGTCAGGAATAGTACTTGATGCACACAGCCAGGAAAATTGGAACCAGATTCAGGGCTCATGTGATGGAAAAAATAACTGTGATTGTGGAAAAACTACTCTTGCAGCCTCCATGGCTGACTCCAGATTACAGATATGGATTGGCTGTGCACAAACCCCCAGTGCTGGGACTGCTCATTTATGGAAATGAAGTGGCACTTTAACTGGTTGTCCCTCCATAAGTGAATGAAAGCTCACTGCAGCTGCAACTCTTTAGCAAAGTGCATGGAATTATAATTGCTCGAGTTTCTTCATCTTTTTATCTATCACATATATATAAATGACTTATAAAGAATATTTTCTCCAGCAGTTCTCTTTAACTTACAATTTAATTTCATTAATTGACTTAACAAAAGATCTGCTTCAGATATGGGGAAGCCAGGGAAGAGATTAGAAACTAAAGGCTCTGCAGTCTTCCCTGCACATGGTAGCATTGTTTTCTGGAAGATTTCACATTCTTATTTTAATGGTTTTTCCATTAAGTTCAATCTTGCTACAGTTAAGTTATAAATTGATACTTTCCAGAGTCACAGTTGCTGTATATCTGAGGTATATAATGATTCAGTAATTTAACAAATCATCATATACCATATGTATTATTAGCTTTTTAAAATTGCTGTAGCCTTCCCACAATGCTCTCATAATTCCATTCAAAGGGATAGAAACAATACTGTCTAATGACTATTGTTAAATAGGTCATGGAACTTGCTCGGGTAGCTTTTCTTGCCCATGTTAAAGAAAAGCTCAGGTTCAGAGGTGAACAAGCATCATTCCTACCTTTATTATTTAAAATGTATTCTCATTGGCATTGTGTGCCAGGTTATTTACACAACAGTTTTTCCTGATTCATGTTTTGCCTCCCTGGATTGCTGGATCCCTTGCTTTGAGCAACTTAGAAGATACAATGGTTGTGATTGTCTTAGATGCTGAGATACTGGGAGGAAATATCCGAGTCCTTCAGGTTCCTCCTTGCGCTGAGCTCCAGCAATACTTTATTTAATCATTTTCTAATTGAATCCGTGCAGCATTTGTTCCCTTTCAAGAGGAGGGAGGATGTCAGCTAATTATATGCTTCATACCAGGATGGGAGCGATTAGGTAATTATATATTTCCAATAGCAGAATCTTCTAGAGGACTTGTTTCTTGTGGGGGTACTTTATCTGTTGTCCCTTTCTTTTCAGAGGTTTTGCTCAGTAGAAATATATCCCTGGGCTTTTCTTTGCCAGGCTGACTGGATATTGCCACTGGAAAGTTGTATTTTACAGATATCAAGGAGAAATTAAATACAAACAGAAACACTAGGGAAGTATTATAGCAGAAGATCACATATGATGATAAAGCAGTAGCAGTTTTGCATATATAGTACAAAGCACACCCCACACTAATGCAAACACCAAGCACAGCAATTTCTATTATCCTTCAGGCATACTCATCATAGAATTCTTTTGGCCCTAGAATTAGCTTGGAGAGTAACAAAAATCAGAGGTTTTAAGTCAATTTCACTTGCTGAGATTAAAGCAGAAAGATTAAATGAACAGCAAACAGTGCCAAAATTGAAGTTTGGATATCAACATTGTCATTCTTGCAAACTTTTCCAGTGCTATAAATCTTCCACATTATGCTCAAGGATTTTCTTTTTTTTTTTTCAGTGACTTGATGAAAGGTAGCAGCACTTTATGGATATTATAAGTGGTGCAAAATGATTGGTAGCCTTGGGAATTCTCTCCGCTTGGAACGACATTTTAAATCTATGAAATTTAATTAAAAATACATATATCATAATTGCTGTGCCTAGTTCTCTTCAGCGCTCTGCTATCCCATCAAAACCATCCTGTTTTCCATTTTTCCTGCACTATGGCTCTCAGCTGGCTGGCATGAACTGTTATAACTCTATCAAAGTAGTGTGTGCAATGTCAGAGCTTTTTTCCTCTGCTAAACCAAGGCACAAGCAATGTAGCATCATCCACGTGGGAGTTCACAATCCCTGACACAGTGCACTGTAACCATTAAGCCACTGACCAGAAGTCCCACCAGAGATGCTCAGCTTCTATGATCCCAAGGGTAGCTGAAGATTAAGACTTTAAACCAGTTTTCTCGCAGGCCAGAAAGCCCTCTTGAAGCATATTTATACATGTTTTATTTCTTTCATCTGGTACTTACGCAGCTCACATGCCCTGCCCATGGCAGGGGGATTGGAACTGGATGATGTTTAAGGTCCCTTCCAACCCAAAACATTCTATGATTCTGTTTTAGAACCCTACAAATAAAATTTTTTTCAGAAAAAGTGGGGTTTTGCACAAGTCTGCATCTCCATTAGGAAGATGAGCTTGTTTTGGAGAAAGCAGGCGATATTATCCTTTATTTTTCCATCCAAGGAATAATACTGTATGCACAGTACAGAGTGTAATGTTGAGCAGCATTGATATAACAAAGCGGAAAACCTTGCCTGGAGATTGGTTTCCACACCATAAATCTCATATCTTCCCTTGTTCTCCACCCAGAAACCATCCTAGCAAGAGCAAATGTAATCCCTTTTATTTGATTGTTGTGAGATCTCCTGCTCTTGTCAGAATCACTGATAATCCTCACTGATGGAACAAGCCCATGGTTGCGAAAGAAATGGAAATATCACTCTGATACCCTTTTTTTCATGCTGCCTGTGTGAGAACTTGGCCATTCCTCGGCATCTGGACATGATGCCCTCTGCAGCACCTCCTCCTCCTCCATGCTTCAACTTTCCTCTCTGTAAAATAGGAGCCGCAATTACTGCCCTCCTCTGCGGTTTGTGTGGAAATCCATTGATGCAGTTACTGCCATTCTCAGAATCTCTTTAAAGCTGAAAGGACATTCTAATTTAGCTCAATTTTAAAAAGTTTTTTTTTAATAAGAGAATCTTTACTTTTTGTTTTTAAGCAGCCCTTTCAAATTCATATTTTTTGAGTTCCTTTAGCTTAAATTGGCAGAGCTATTGTCTCTCTATCTTAGCAAGTCTTGAAGCAGTAAAGATATTAGTTAAGTATTACAAACTAACTAATTAGGCCTTCAATTATCATTAAAATTGTTTTTTTTTAACAGCTATCTGCTGATATGAAAACCTTTTGATCCTATAATAAGTATCACAGTGCTCAAAACAAAGATTAGGTTACTCCTACATTAAATGTCTCTATTTACATAGAAACTATTTCTGTCTAAACATTACAAAGGAGATTGTATTATCACAAGCAATTATTTCAGAAATAATTAAAAGACTTTTTCCCCTTCAAAATGAGATTTGAGCCCAGCTACAATCAAAACAGTTCCTAATTTTGTTTTTGTTGCATCAGCAAAACCTTAAGAAGTCACCTTTAAGAAGACAATCTATAGAATACCTTGACATATTTAATATATTTAAAAAGAAGGTTATTTTCTCAAGGAAAAAAGCCCTAGGAGACATCCTCTCTAAACAACTTCACAAGGAGGAGGTCTCCTGGACTTTAAAAAGATTCTGCTGATGGTTGATTGCCTTTTTTTAAAAAAAACAAAACCCCAACACCCAACTGGATGCCTTAATTACAGTCTGCAGCAGCATCTCCTCAAATTAAAGGTTATTGTCAAACACTCTCTGCAAGACAATGCTAAACCAAATGGAAAGATATAAAAATACATCCCAGGGTTTATGCAGCAGAGAGCTGGAGGCAACAGGCCTTGTTTTATGGTGAATTAAAAAAAAAAGGCAGCGTTCTCATTAACACTCATTGTGTCTGAATGGAGCCAGTAATTGCCCCGGGGTCTATATAATTAGCTTTAGCACTTTCTTTAATAAAAGAAGGATACAGGAGGATGTGAGCTATCATTTTCTGCGGGTCTTGAGTACTCAAGGAATCTCTGCTATGTTCCTTCTGCTAGGAAGAAAGACACTTTTGTGTCCCTAACTAAAATAATAACATTATTATTAACAACAACAACAACAACAACAACAATAATAATAATAATAATGTTGTTGTTGATGTTTCCAGCAACAACAACATCATTAGCAACTAGGTTTGCTTTGGTAGTGACACTTGTGTCTGTCTGTCAAAACGCTGGTGGTGAAGAATGAAGAAGGACCTGCAGGGAAGTAGAGACACTCTTTATCAGTTCTGGGGAGGCAGCACAACAAACCTGTGCTCCCAAGATGAGGTTACAGAGCATTGCAAGGAAAGGTTTTCATCTACAAGGCATGGGGAGAACAGGAGGACAAAGGTAAAAAGGGATTAAAGAGACAGAAAAGAGGGGGAGCCTGCCCTGCACCCTTCTTCCTTCATATTGCAGTCGTGGTGTGTGCCAAAAATAACTTTTAATCCATCTCTAGAGACCCCCAAGAAGCAGCACAAGCATCCAGCTGAGACTCAGATGCCTTTGCCTGCAGCACTGGATGTATTTTTAAGGGTTCCCATCATGCACAGATCTGGCGTGACTCTGCTGAACTTGTGAAATCTGATCACAGCAGTAGGCGAGATGACTTAAGGCAGAGTTGTGGCTCTAAGTAGGAGAGAGAAATGATTGTAGTGCAGTAAATAACAGCACCAAAGCTCTGTACAACATGACTTTCATTCAGATTAAAGCCGCCTTAGATGCCAAATTTGTATGATCTGCTACCAGACATGTTAACTGCTCGGAAGCTGGTATTGATGGAGTCTTTCGGAGAAAATATTGTAACTCCTGAACCACAGAGAGTGAGATCACACAGCAGCTACTTCATCTTCTGTAGTCAGCTCCAAACAGTTTGCTATGATTAAAATAAACATAATTATCCATTCTTAAAGAGGAACAAAGGCATTATTTCTGTCCTTATAAATCAAGTCAGCAGGGCTCACCACAACGTTTTCCGACAAATAGAGATTACCTTTCTTTTCCTCACCACTGACGGTTCCATCTGTACCAATCTAAAGTTAATTTCAATGAAGCTACTCTGGTGTAAAAGAAATTTGGTTATACTTCAGGATTATAAAACTAATGGGTTTTCTGGCAACCTGAGATGAAAGAATCACAGAATGGTGTGGTTTGGAAAGCACCAGCCCCATTGCAATGAGCAGGAACATCCTCAATTAGGTCAGGTTGCTCAGGGCCCCATCTAACCAGGCCTTGAATGTTTCCAGGGTTGAGTCCTCCACCACCTCTCTGGGCAACCTTTTTCACCATCCTCATCCTAAAAAACCTCTCCCTTACATATATACGACCTCCCCATGTATCTCTGTCCCTGGACAAAGCACCAGGCTTTATAATCCCTGCCTGTTGGACACGCCAGGTCCCAGGCCTACGTTTTTTTATGACCATGAACCTGATTCTCCTCAGTTTGACCAAAAATGCTCAAAATATATGAACTAATGTATTCTGTGAAAGCACACTTGCCTCGTTTTGCTTATTCTGAGCAGAAGCTCTGAAACGTTACACCTGAGCAGGTAAGATGCCTGTGCTCAGGTTTTAGATCCATAGGGTGATTGGAACAATTAAATCAAGGGAGAAATATGCCAGAGGAGGAAATGAGTTTCCTCCCCCATACTCTCTGGTGCCGTGTCACCTGCTTTTGAGCCTCACCACTGCTCCCCACAAAGTCAAGTCGTGTCTGTGCCTCTTTCCATGTCCCTCACGGACAGCAGCCAGAGGAAAGCTGGGGAGCAGAGCAATGAGAGACTGGAATATGCTTGCTCATACTTCCAAGTAATTTCAACCAATAAAACAAGCTGAAAGCAGGCAAAATCCTACACTTTGGAAAACCTGGCACATGGTAGATTTACAAGCTCATATGGTGAAAAGACAGGAGAATTAAAGCTGGGTGAAGATTAAACTTTTTGTGTTTAAAGACTTCAGGCTCAACATCTGAAAGCTACCCTGACCCAGAGATCTAAAAGGGAGGAAACTGCATCGAATCACCTAAAAAATGCTGACTGCTCATCTCAAGCCCTCCATTTTTATGCCTGCCTTTTACCTCTGTAAGTTTTACTTTAAAAAATTGAGGTAACAGAGTTACAAATGAAAACACTTCAATGATTTCAAACTTTGCAGAAAATGAAAATTGGAGATGACTCTGAGTCTTCTTTCCACAGAAGAGTTTTCAATTTAGATGAATTGCTACTATTTTCGTATATCTATAGCAATGTATAATAAAAAATATATATATTATACATACAGTTATATATATAATTGCTATAAAAGACAGCAGTACCCTCGTCTTTGCTGGTCCCAAATGCCTCCTCAGAGCAGTTTAAAAAGCAGCATTTTCTCGTTTGGAGGTAAAGACAGAGGGAAGGAAGCCACGCAGAGCTTTGCACACTGCATTTTGCAGGCAATGGTGCAGAAGGGAGGATGGATGAGTCCTGTGGAGAGTGCCAGTGACTGCACTGGCTGCTCACAGAGCTAATGAGGAACATGTTCAGAAACCAGCTTGCACCACAACAAAGACATTAATCACAATTTGTTGCCATGAGCCTGAAAACAATTCCTCTGGGTCTGTAATGGCTGCAGTTGTATTGGGCTCCTAGTCTCAACAGCATTTAGAGTTATCAAAATACTGTACTATAAATATCACTTCATGGGGCCAAACTTCCATTGGATGTAAGGTCCTTGAAAAGAGAGTGTATATATAGATATTTTTAAAATCTAGATTGCAATTTGCCAGTGCAGTCTCCAGTGTCTCATGGTTACAAAATTCTGCAAAGCCAGTGCAGAAAAAACAGCATAAAAATGGGATGGGGCAAATACTCAAGGTTTTCCCCGTCACCGTGTCTCAGGATTGGGATACAGCACAAATTTAGCATAGTGTCACAGCTGGGACTAGCTCTTGGCTACAGCCAGTGCATATTTAATCTCTTAGACATAAATATCTTTTATTCTCCTTAAACCCAGTTTGAGCACAGGACTAGTCCAAGAGCAAAAAAGGATAGTGGCAAGAGAGCCTGCAATCAGTTTTTCATCTGTCCCCTAGGATGAAAGAGGCATATGTGAGTCATTTTCTTGTACAATGGAGAAGCCTGAATCCCTCTGCATCTGGTTAATGCCAAGGACTGGCCAAACCGTATTCTGTTGTGATTTGTCACAGATTAAATGCAATCATAAATGTTTCTGGAAGTATTTTTTAATGGGTTTTGAACTCAGCAATAAAACACTGTTCTTTCAGTGGAATTTCAGTTACAGAACTCCTATACTAATGCCTAGTAATAAAGTGATCAATAAGTGATAAATGACTGACATTCTGCTCCTATACATTGAACAATGGAATACTGAAGGACAGTGACAGTTGTTCCTGTGGGATTAACTTTATTGTTTTCTCTGTCTTTTCGGACTAATGCTTTGAGTCTTTTTACACTCATGTTTCATAAGCTGCTATTGAAGCAATAAAAACAGAGATAGGGAAAACATTTGGGAGTTATGCCTGCATTTTCACACACGATATTGCATCGTTCTTTCTAAGATGCTGCAGTATGCTGGGAGGAGAGACACAGGGTTGGCTTCTTTCATTTTATTTATCTAATTTTAAAGAACAATATGGAAATTCTTGCTGTGTGAAGTAGCTTTCCTTTTTTAGTCAACCATTCCTAAAGATCCTTCAGCCATTGCCAGATGAAATAGCAACAGGGAGTGAAGCAGTATTTATTCCATCATGCTCCATTTGGATTACCTTAAACTAAACCAGTTCTCACTTTACTGTAAACGTCAGTCTGAACAGGTATTTGGGGATTAACGTGGTTGTGGAAAATGAGCAGATAGGTTGTTCTGCTTTCTCCTAAGCAACCTGGTGCTAGAGGGGAAGTCCTGCCAGGAAGCTGATACCCGCCTCCCTGGGGAAGAAAGTGGGGATGGGCACTGTGCTGATCGCAGCCCTGGGGCAGGCTGAGACATGTGGGGTCCCTCCCCTTGGTCCTGTCTCCGCGGATGCTGGGCGAGCTCAGGAGCAGCCCTGGCTCTAACCACCTCCTCCTGCCTGCCCAGTGCCTGCATGAATACGCCCTGTAGGAGCCAGCACAGGTCAGGGAAAGCCAGCATTGCCTCGGGGCCAATAAACCTGCTGGCCTCCGTGTGGATGTGTGCGCACGGCATTCCCACGCACATCCCGCAGCGCTAATGTTTGAGGGAGTGTACCTGGAGACTCCCTGATTAATCTCAACTAACAGAGAATGAACTGTGTCATAAACTGGCCGCATTTCATGTTTAGAGAGCGATTCACGCTCTTTGAATAGCCCTCAGCTTGTTCCCAGGGAGCCAGCCCTGCTGGCAGCCGCCAGTCCGGGTGGTGGCTGGGAGTTCTCCCATGAAAGCTGCTGTGCTCCAGCTCGGGATGCAGCGACCACGCTGCAGCCCCAGCACTGCTGCACACCAACAGCTACTGCTGGTCTTAATCGCACAACAGACTTAGACAAGCGTCTCCAAAATGGAAGAAACACACCTAAATAGCCTTATGTAATTTCAAACTAATGAATGCATGGATTAAAGTCTTTCCGAAGGGAGGGGCCACGCTGCGCTAGCCTGCTTGCTTTCCTAAGGCTACGGCAGCGCCCTGATAGCCAAACAAAGTCCTCCCACCAGCTGTACCCAAGCAGGGGACAGCCCAGACTACATTAGGAGGAGGATGAAGACATTCTGTCGCTAACTTGATCTTCAAATCACACCTCACTCTTCAGGGCCTCTTCTGTAAGTCTCAGCAACCTCTTGGACAGATGAGCAATGCTCTCTTCTCACAAGGTGAAACTCCCATGCCTCACATCCTGTGCTGTATCCACCCCGAGGACAACCTTTCCAGCGCGGCTCTTGCTCTGCCTTGGCAGCCCCTCCTCATGTTAAAAATGAGCCCCTGGTGTGTTTTTGAAAGCTTTGATTCCCCGTCTCACCCCTCATTTGTTACTGAAGGGCAGCTCTCTGGTCAGCCCGTGCTGGCCACCATGGAGCTGCATGCTCAAACAAGGCATTCCAGGCTTCCCCCCGGGCAGTAACAAATATCCATGTAAAGACCAAGCCTCTCTTCCACATCTGTCTTCTTTCTGTCCATCTCCATGCTCAGCACCAGCCCACCCCCTAAAAATTAGGATGCCTAAATGAGAACAGAGCAGATTTAACTGAGACGGGTTTTTTCATGTGAGGCACAGTGCCCACAACCTAGCGGTCCTGCCAGAGTGGGAAAACTGAAGGAGCCACGGAATACTTCGACCATGGTGTTATCTAAGTTGTGGAAACCTGCTTTGTTTCTGAAGGAGTAGATTAGGAGTGTGGGGAATATCAAGTTTAAAGCAGCTTGACACTACTTGGCAACATCTAGTCACTGTCCATGTGATCTGTGAAAATCCCAGAGTTAAATGAAAACAGATTGAAAAGGCAAACACAGTCATTATTTCTGCAGGGAAAGTGCCTGATCCTGGGGATACGGCTTGGCAAACTGGGAGCTTAGGAAATACAGGATGGAGTACATCTGCTGGACTAATTTTCCTTTTCACCTGGCTCCTGCTGTGCTGCACAGCGGCACTGCTCAGCAGTGACATGGAAATATACTCCTACACCTGTGCTCCCCTTTGTGCCCACCGTTAATCCGGAAAACACTCATTTTTGAGAGTATGCATTCCCTATTACCAACATCTGATGGCTTTGGCTAAGAGCTGGAGAGGCAGTGAATCACTGTTCGAATTTGTTAATGTTGTTAATAAGGGAAGAATAACTCTGATCTTAGGACTGTCTTGTCTCTATGCAAAAAGATCAGCCAACTCCCCTACATGGAGCTGGGGCACAGCAATGTTCCTTCTGGTTTGTTGCAAAACAGGTTTTCAGCAGATGCAAGGAAATCCTTATGCTTCAAATAATATCTTTACTTTCTGCATTGTATAATGCTCATATGAACTGCTCCACATTTATTCCAGACCAAATTCTTTTGGACTTATGAGACCTGGTATAAATCTATTCACGGCTTAAAATTTGCGTTCAGTAGCTGATTATCCAGTGGCCTCACCCTTAAAGAACAAATATTAAGTATCATTTATAAATTACAATGTGTTTTTTTAATCTCAGACTGGTTTAGTTAACATTAACCGACACAGAAAATATTAATGATAAAGACACTGTCTCTGGGTTTGGAAATCCCTGAACCACAAACAGCTGGAGAACATTTAGAGGAAAAATCACTGAAAATTTACCCTGTTGTTTTACGTTTCTATTCACATCTAATATTGGTCATTGCTAACGACAGACTGCAGGGCTGGATGAATTTCTGCTGTGTCCTGAAATGGCTGGTCTTAAATCCATCATCCCATCCTGGCAAAGAGGAAGGACTTACCCTTTATAGAAAATAGGCTGCATGTAAATGAGCCAGCAGTGTGAGCCAAAAAGCACTTTAGTATCAATTTAGGCACAGATTTTGCTACCTATCCTCAGGTGATGGGAACCACACTCTTCAAATACTGCTATGGAAGTGGATTCCAACTGCTCAAGAAGGGAGCCTCGACCCCATGTAAGTAAGGATGTCCCTGAATAATTCTGTTCATTAACTTCACATGTTAAAAAAAGTAATTAGCAAAAGCATTTCAAAACCAACTCCATCCAGTGCTCTTGTGGGAAATCTCAGCAGAACACAAGTAGAGTGAATTAACCACGGTGTTACCAGGGCCAATACTGCAACAGAGTCGGAGTGAAAGTGCTTCTGCCTTGTTCCCAGTCTGCAGTGAACAGCTCTGGCAGCCAAATGAGGACTTAATTATGCACCCTCTAATCATCTCAAGATTTGCTTCAGCAGTAAAGTTTTTAGACGTGGCAAAGAGTGAACTGCATTTTGAAGACTTCAGAGATGATGCGAACCTTTCCTGCCTGCTTCCTTCTCATGCCAACTAAACCTTGTACATCACTGGTCCAGGTGCTTTTTGCTCCTGCTCCTGTATGGAAAAGTCCAACTGAAAGGGAAAGTATGCAACTTGGTCCTATCCAGCTTCTGAAAAATGTCTCTGCTTTGAGGACTGTGCCTGTAAAAGGATCTTGTCTCTCCACGCCATGAATCCCATCAAATGACAGCCTTCAGAAACACGCATCCCCATTAATTTGTCAGCAGGCTGACAGCTAACCAAGGCACAGGGGAGACATGAAATGTTAGCAGAGACAGAAACATTCAGACTGCTTTATCTCCCATTCAATTCAGAGTGTTACATTAGCAGAAAACTGGCACCGGGACTCGGATGCATGCTCAGCACTGCTGCTCACAAAGCTCTCACCTGTCAACGAGGCTCCTGGATAAGCCTATTTTTTTCTATTTTTTTTTTCCAAGAGGGCTTTTGAAAGCTCTGATTGCAGTAGGAAAAATGAGCACAACTCCAGAGAGAGCTTGGCAAGCTCCCCCCCGTGCCACGCTGCTCAGCACGGGCCAGACGCAGCGAGGTGGTCCCCTGCCCAACCCCGCAGGAATCTGCTGGCAGAGCAGCCTCCAAAGCGGAGCTGACTCCCCTCCCAGAGCTCCAGCAGCCGGCCAGGAGCTGGAGCTGGCAGCACCCAGCTGCATGGACAGCCTCCAGCGAGCTGCACTGCAAATGCACAAAAAGCAACTAAAAAAAGCAACTTAAAAAAAAAGCAGGAGATGAGTTAATGCCAGACAACAGGTTATCCAAGGCGGCAGAATTGCCTAGTGCTGGGAGAGGCCCAGGGGCTTTTCCTGATGTAGTTTTGAGCCTGTTAAGAGACTGAGAGAGAAAATGCATCTTTATCTCAGTATTTCTCCTGTGTTTTCTGTGAAGTGTTTTGGGATCTACTGGTGAATAGTAACATCTTCCGTGAGAGCCGTATGAAAGAACAGCAACAGAACTACCACACTATTATTAAAGTTGGAGCAAGACTGGAATGCTTTCTTCTTGGGGAAAACACAATGGTGAACTGGATAGCCAGCATAATGGAAAATGACAGAATAAATCACAATAAAGGTCCACTCTGTCTTTGTCATTTATGAATAAGGCTTTGAATTTTAAACAGTCTCCCTGTGAGATTGCCTAATGTTCACCAAGTTGACACAGCGAGCACACAACAGCTCTGCTCACAGCCTTAACTCAAAGAGGAGAGAATATTATTATTTACCTTAGTATGTCAAAAAACCTTTTTCCCTAGGAGATGTAGACTTAAAAGTTAAGTTACATCAAAATAGTTATTGGGGGAAATAAAAATCCAAAACCAACACCCAGACTCCAGTACCTTATTCTGTCCCCCCAACCAGCAAGTTACATTTTCATTCTGAAGGTCAATCTGTTTATATTACCTACATAAACATTTGGAGACTTCTTTATCAAAATGATTTGCCAACTGGATTTCTCAGTCCCATACCCTATTTCTGTGACTCTTTGTAGCCTAAAATGATTAGGATTTAGATCAATGCCAAATTCTCATTGCTGTCTCTCCAAGGGCCTTCAACTGAAAAGCTTTAGTTTACTGTGCCAACCAATCCCAGCTTTCTTTTGGAAAATATGTGTAACACACAAGCCAAATTGTTGTAAAGATCTCACAGAAGATGCAAAGCATTATTTAATGTGATTGTGTATATTCCACAGAATAAGAGATTTAAAACAGGTGTTGAATAATTTTATTTATATATTATTACAGTGCTTATCTGAAGAAAATGTCTGTCTCTGGAATGCCATAGAACTTATTCAAAGATTAATTCAGTGAAAATTCTTTGCTCCAATGAAAAATAGCCACTGAATTAACGCATCTCATACTTTGTTATTTCAGATACGGAGCACTTAACAAAAGAGGGTGAATAATTGCTGTGAAAAACAACAGAAATACACAGGAAACAAGTCAGCAGATAATGACAATTTTGCCATTCACCTAATCTTGGGAATCAGTCGACCCACGTGCACCAGCTGCTGGAATCTGCGTGAACCAGAACACCTGGGGGTAAAGCTCAAGCATCATTTGAAGAAGGCACAGCCAAACTCTTCCTTCACACTCAAGAGAAATCATGGTAGCTTTATGATCTGGAGAAGTGAGACAAGATCACAGGGCCAAAGGGGATTATTGCAAGGGCCAGAAAACTTCTCTCCCCTACCTTTTCTAATAAAAAATTCAAGAAAAATGAGAGGCCCCCATCAGTAAGAGAGCTTTTGCTTAAATTGAAAATACTACAGAGAAACACTCATCAAGGCAATAATGAACAACATCCATGTGAACTGGAGAAGAACTTACAGCAACTGAAATAGTGAATTTATTGGCCCTCATGGTATTTTACAGTATAAAATGGTCATTTTAAACAGAAGGACATGCAGCAAATTTTCTCCTGCAAATGCTCAGGGCCACAGGTATTAATGCCAGGGTCTGAGGTTTGCTAGCCTGGGCTGCTTACTGGACACACACATCACGCTTCATTTAGTACTAGAGAAAAGTTAATCAAGTTTAATAACCTTTTCCTGATATGTCCCAGGAAATGAGGTAGAAGAATTAAAACAGTTAGATGTCTGCTGAAAAGCAAATATATTTATTATGCACTTTAATATACACAGGGATTTTCGCTTAATATAATACAAGGAATAAAATAAAAATTTTACAATGTGAAATTCATTCAATGTACATTAAAGGCTATTTACAACCCACTCCAGGAAAAAACAGTCTATCTGCAAACCAAGTTAACTGAGGAGTTCAGATGGGGAATATTAAGCATAACAGACATTTGCATAGCAGAGTAACTGAGGAGGGAAAACACCGTTTTAGTTTTAAAGAAATGGTAATGTTTTCAATACTGATCACAGAGAAAACAAAAATGCATCAATTGTGCCTCGGTTTCTCGTAATGCATTTCTCTCCAGGTGAGTTTTTCCACATGCACACAGTATTGATATCCGTGTCCACAAAACAGTCTTTTTCCCCTGCTCTCCCGTCAAGAATTTTGGATGTCTTGTGGAGATGACCATGGAAGGACCAGCGAAATGGGATGAAGAGAAACAGGATTGCTGTTTGATTCAGGTTTTTTGGGTGGTGAGAACTGCTGCCCTGGCAGAAGGAGCTATGCTGAGTCACAGCTACACCCCTCTGCTCATCTCCACTCCACTTACAGACGGGAAAGGGCAGAGTAGAGGGAGCAATGGGGGAACAGCAACTTTGCTTGGCACACAAGTCCCTCACAAATGGTGATGCTAAAAATCATACTCAACAGTAAATGTGGAATTGCACAGATCTTCTGAGAAAATAGATGATTTTAAGCAATTCATGCTCCGTCTCAAAGGGATATTCAAAATATGGCAGAATTGCCATTCTTAAAACATTTTTGACAGGTCTACTTTCTGCTGATTTGGAGAGAGGGTTTCCCCAGTGACTGTTTCAAATGTAAATACTATTCACACAAAACCCACCAGACTAGCTATAAGTTGTGGCCCCTTGTGAAATTGGCCATATTTTTACGTCCTCTGTCCACAAGGTGCAATTAATAACAACACAATAAAATTAAATAAATATATCCCAATGACAGTCAAGGTCAGTAGAAAAAATGTTGGCATTCAGGGATCCCTTCCTACAGAACAAAACATACACCTAATAACTAAGAATAGTCATATCCTTGCACAGTATTGCAAATGTACTATACTTGAGGTTTGGAACAAGTTTGCTGAGAACATTTTGGTACTTTCTCTTTTCTAAGCCACTAACCCTTTTAAGGCCATTCTGCCAGACTCCTGTTATGTTTATTTTATAATTGTCCCATGGGGACAAGAAATTCAATACATGAAACATTCAGAATAATCCATATTGCTGTGTGTCAGCTTCTAACATCTAATTTTACTATATGCTGAATGCTTGACTATAAAAGATTCTTTTTCACATTTAGGAACAAGCAAATAAGAATGGAGGTGCCAGATTAAAAAAAAAAAAAAAAGCATTCTGATGATGGTTGATCATAATAACCAGACATGGAGCCCTTTAGTGCCTCAGAATATGCACTACATCTACATCCAGGGCCATTCATCAAAGTTTAAGGATCTAATAAATCCTCTATGAAAAATAACCTCAGTTCTCTATCATCTTATTTCTGGAATGATCAGAATTAGAGTATGAAAAAGATGACACCTAAGCCTTTAGAAGAAATACTTGCATACAAAAATAGGCTTATTTTCTAAAGAGCAAGGCTGTGTAATGGTGAATAGTAGAATATAGCTTGCATTTGTAGGAGAAAATAATCCACCTGTTTCATTTTATCACTTGCAGAACTGTGCAAGTAAGATGTGCACATTCAAAGGAAAAACTCACACTGCTCATTTTCACAACAATGACCTTGACTTTGCTCTCTTTCATACAAGTACAATTTTTCTGCTGTACGAGCGGGAAACCAGCTTTCCATTATCCATAGATGGACTCTCCCGACTGCTGATTAACCGTGCTCCAGGTGCAGAGACACGCTGGATCTACCAATCCCCCTGAAGCAGTAACCACATTCATACAAGTTTGTGCTTTAAGGAGTTATTGTCTCAGGACAGGGCTAACTCAGTAATCTCTGTACTCCCCAGGCAACGCTGCCACTGTGCTTTTCCACTGCACTCTCGCTGCATTTTCTCTCAGCCTCACTCACAAAGTGTCTGTATTTTCCATGGTTCGCTTGACTGACATTCCCAATAATAGTCCTTTACCTTGGAAAAGAGAAAGAGCTGTTTCTAATGTATAGAGATATACATGAAAGCAGGATCAGACTTTTTAGCACCTCAGACATACCCATATTAGTTACCTCATCACGGTAGCAACTACAGAGGCCATTGAAGACCAAGTGTCCAAAATTAGCCTCTTGCTTTCAGTGGTCCCAGTCTGCCGTCCAGATTTGGTGCTGTAGTACCAGAGAGGAGATTTTTGCCTCTTAAAAATCCCAAAGATACTGCAGGTGGTTGCAGTCCGGCTTCTTTGCCACCACTGAACAGCAATTACACAGACAGAACACACAAGTACAGTATTTATAAAATACTGTTACAAGACTTGTAACTCTGGAGGGAGCTTTTTGAAGTACACAGGGAACTGACAATACATGACAACAATGCAAATGTGACAAACTCTTTGCTTATTTTCTTTAGCCACAGAAAAATAAATACAAAAAGCACTGCCTTTTCCATAACACAGTTCACTGTGGCACATGCACCTCTACCAAGCGATCTGTAACAGGAAATCAGAATTCCTGGTTCTTACCATTTTCAGCTGTGGTCAGGGAAATAGAGCATATATCTTTCTGCAATTAAAAAAAGTGCTCATTCTGTGTATTAAATACAAAGTACACAAAATAAAATTTCGAAGCACAGAGGGTTATACTGAGAAGGCAGCCTGAAAATGTAGGCACGTTACAGTAATTAAGGTAACTGTACTGTAGGAATCACATTCTTGAATTTCTAGGTGGACTAAACAAGCATTGTTTGCTTTCATCCCAGCCAGCTGATAAATCATTGGGAGCAGAAGCGCTTCTGTTCACAGCATCATGGAATTGGCCTGGAAGTACAAAATAAAAGCATTAAGGTTTGAAATTGCCTGTAACCCAAACAGTATTGTCAGAAAGGGAGCTGTATCACCCCTAATTCAAGCTAAAATCACACAACAACAACCTGGTGAGGAAAAGAGCTTCCAGCCTAACCCCAGTCCTGTGACTGATTCCCTGTGCTCTCTGCCATCCCAAGCAGCTACAAGGTCCCCACAGCAGGAGAGCTTCCTGGATAGGCTGGGAAGCAGCAGCCAGGGAAGGAAAGCCATTTCTGTGGTGCTCCCATGGAGGATTTCTGAAGTGATTCCCCACAGGTGACTCATTTATCCACTGGTCAGGGAAATTACCTTTTTTTCTGTGCTTGAGACTTGGCAAAAGAGGAGGTAAATTACAGCCTGTGCCAAGCAATTCATAATCCACACAAATTGTTCTAAACTCCCATCTTTAAAATGACGCTCTGGAAAGTGTTAGGAGAAAAGCAGAAGGAACCATTTGGTTATCCACACCTCATTTTTTTAGCCAATTGCATAACCAAGAACTTCACTGAGAGAAACCCTGAATTTTCAGTAACACACCATTTGTTCCAGATAAAGCAAAGCCAAATTTTAGTATTATATGTTGGAATGTTCAATTTCTTTTCATGCTGTTTATATTTTAAAATAAAGAAAGATGGAAAAATTCACCAAAACCAGTCTTTTGATGACAGGTCAGGTCAGATGAACACATTCTACGTCAGAACCGTGCAGTGGATTTACAGTAAAGTATAACATGAAAGCAAACGATGAACATCAGGTGCAGGCACATAAGAGTTAGGAAATACAATCCTTAATTACACATTTTAAAGTTTTATGCAAGCAGGAAAAAATTACAAATAAATTCTAATCCTGTTTGGGCACGATGTACTACTGTGGGAATCAGAAGTCCTTGTAACTTCTATGAAGATTTAAGGCCTTTTCTCTCCCAGCTGATGATTCCTCTCTATGCCTGCTCCTGCTGTCCTGTCCTACAGCTCATCTGACACTTCGCTAATATTTCTATTTTATAAATGTGCAGGCTCTAGTACAGATGTCTTTGAAACACTTTATTGTTTCAAACATTTTAATTTAACCAAAATGCCAACCCAACAGGGTCCTGCACAATATTCAATTGCTCTGCAATTCTCCAGGGACCTCAGCTTCATCTACAGATGTATTCCATTAAAATCAATTTCCAGGACATTTTGGGAGAACGCCTGCTTATGTGTTTTTGACAGCTGTAAACTTTCCATCTGTGGATTCTGCACCACCTGCACCTGTCCTAGAAACACGCTGTCTTTGATGATCTGCAGCAGAACTGAGTCAGAACTGGCAAGAACATTCTTGTTCTAAGGAGCAGCAGCCTGAGCTGTCCAAAATGCTGCATTCACACACAAAGAAATATTTTCAAAAATAAGAGGTGGGCACACATTTCATAAAGATGCTGCTTCTCTGCAACTCAAACAGAAAATATATTAACACATTCCAAATACCCTAAAAAATATACATCTCAACAGGAAGAGGGAGAAAAATAGAACTATTTTAGCCGACTCACTGACAATTCAGGTCTGAAAAAGAGACTTATGATTAATTTTTCAGCCTAAAATTCAGTATGGGAGAGGAGGTGAGATATCTAAATGACCTCCACTGATTAAGAATGGTCAGAAAATTGGTACCATAACACAGATTATAATCTTGCTCTGAGAAAAAAACACCTCTTTTATAGTAGGATTACCTTTACAGTAATGGAAATATAAAATCAAAGCTTTAGAATAGTATTTTAACTTTCTAATTTATAAATTCTTATGCTTCACCCTTGAAATCCGTATTCAGAAGAATGGTTGCCTGTAACGTATAGGAACCTTCAGAAACTTCCTGAGGAGCATTTTTGTAAATAATGAAATAAAGACTGTACCTGAAAATATCATACATTAAAATTCTCATCCGTTCTTATGTTTGAAAATGAAATTCCAAATCAGTGCTACGTGAAACTTGCTCTTTTATGCAGTCACTTATCAAAGACAGTGGGGCACAAGTGAAAGAACTGAATTCAACAGACAATGTGACAGCAATCCAATTCCTCTGTGGCCTCTGCTTTTAAATGACAGGGAAGGAAATACCTGCCAGGTTAAGATTTTAACATTCATCACATAAGCAATTATGATGGTAAATGATAATAAAATGAAATTTTAGCACATTTTAAATGCACACGATGACATGCAGGCATTTGGTTCCTTTGTGACTAGGTAAGTTACCTTTTACAATGGTGTTTCCTTCTTGTAGTTGAAGCTTGGGTCGCTACCTTCAATCTGAAGTTTTAAGGCTTGCTTAAGGCTGAGTTCTGTCTCTGCGGGGGGATAGCCTTCCAACACATCCTGATGCCCTCTGTCCTGCACTGTTCGTGGGACAGAAACCCTGCCGAGAAAAACCTGATTGCTCTGAAGATGGTAATTTGGATTTGTCATAATGCCATTTCTCTTCTTCTGCTCCCCACTCTGTTGGTGAATCAGGAACTGCTGCTGAGATCGACCAACGTCTTGCTGAGCTGGAGGGACCAAAATTTTGCATTGTGGCTCTGGTGGCATTGATTTCAGTGGCATGCTTGTCCCAGATTTGGCAATAGGTACTCGTTTATCAAACTGAGTCATTTCATACTCTAGCACTTTGGGTTGGGAGGAACTACTCTGCTTTATTTTTTTTCCAGCTGACCCAGACTTGCTGGAGTTGTCTGTTTTGCCCCCTTTGTTCGCTTTAGTTGATTTCAAACTAGGTTTCACTTGGCTCCATTCAAACTCGCTACTTGGTGAATTATGGTTTTGACTCAGGGAATGAGTTGTGGAAGAAGGGGAAACAATGGACTGCCTGCTTCTGCTGCGTGGCAGGGAATGCTGCTGGATTTGCTCCGTGAAGGACAGGCTGTGGAAACTATCAATGGGCACGGTCTGAGCAGTGGCTGTTGAGGACGTGGTGCGGAGAGAAGAATTTTTGGAGCTTTTCAGGGAATTATTTGATAAAGATGACTTTTGACGGTCAACTGTGGAATCGGGCGACTCTGAAGGAGAACTGAAGGCGTGCGCAGGCCCATTGGATAACCCTCGCATTCCAGGCTGCATGTCTCCCCCAGTACTCCCTGAACTATTGGACTTCATTGTTAAGGACTGCATTTTAGAGGAGACTGATTGTAAGGGTTTCTGCTCCATTGTGTGGACTGGAGACGGAGTGCAACCATTCAGAGTCGATGCACCATATTTTTCCAGTAATTTAATAATCTGGGAGTGTCCGTTTTTGGCTGCAACTCGCATAGCAGTGCGCCCAAATTGGTCAGCGTGATTAGGATCAGCACCATGCTCCAGTAATACCTGGACAACGTCAATGTGCCCCTCTTGGGCTGCAATGCAGAGTCCAGTAGCACCTTGATTACACGTGTGGTCAACCAGAGCTCCATGCTCAATGAGAAGCTGCACGACCTTCACGTGGCCTTGCCACGCAGCAGACTGCAAAGCGGATCTCTTCTCATTATCTGCAGCGTTCACATCAGCATGGTACGTTATCAGCACCTGCACCATCTCCAAATGGCCCTGCCAGCAGGAAACATGGAGTGCTGTTCTTCCTTCGGCATCACTTGCTTCGACATTTGCACCATTTTCTAAAAAATACTCAGCCATTGTAAGCTGGTTTTCTAATGCTAAGATATAAAGCGTTGGCCGGCCATCAGCATCTTTGTAGTTCACATCTGCTCCATGGCTGAGCAGTAGCTCAACTATATCTCTGTGACCTTCTAAGGCAGCAACCCGGAGAGCATTTCTCCCATCGTAGCCTCTCTGATCAATGTTGGACTTATTTTCCAGTAACATCTGCACACAGTCATAGTGACCTTCTTGTGCAGCTAATATGAAAGGTATCCGTCCATCATTATCAATTTCATTTGTTCTAGCACCTTGTTCTATAAGAGCTTCACAGATCAACCTGTGACCTTCAAAAGCTGCCATGTGCAAAGGTGTCCAGCCCGCATCGTCTCTGTGGTTTTCATCTAGCCCCCTGTCCAGCAGAGTCCGTACTACTTCAACATTGCCCTGTGCAGATGCTATGCTCAGAACTGTTCGACCTTCACTGTCAATGCTGTCAACAGCTGCACCCCAAAACAAAAGAGTATTCACGACTGAGGCGTGGCCCATGGAGGCTGCTGCCAGAAGCGGTGTCCGGCCGTTGTTGTCGGTGTGATCAACATCAGCTCCTCCTTCCAGAAGCAGATCCACCACGTCCACGTGTCCTTCATAAGCAGCTACCAGCAGTGGAGTCATGCCATCCTTGTCGCAGTGGTCAACTTCAGCACCGCGGTCGATGAGGAGGCTGACCACGGAGGCGTGTCCCTTACTGGCCGGCACACAGAGCGCAGCCACAGACAGTGCCGTTCTCCCATCCACGTCCTCGTGATTCACCTCCGCACCGTGGTCCAGCAGGTGCTCCACGATCTCTTTGTGCCCCATGTATGCAGCTGCGATCAGAGCCGTTCTGCCCTCGTTGTCAGCTTTATTAACTTCAGCACCGTGCTGGAGCAGATTCAGCACAATATCTTCGTGTCCTCCCCACGCTGCCGCTCTCAGCGCCGTCCGACTGTCGGCATCCGCGCAGTCCACTTTGACCCCGGCGTACAGGAGCGCGGACACCACCTCTGTGTGCCCTCCCCACGCCGCTGACCGCAGCGCCGTCCAGCCGTCGTGGTCCGTGTGGTTGACGTTGGCCCCGCAGCCAATGAGGCAGTTGACCACCTTGGTGTGCCCCTGCCGAGAAGCCAAGGTCAGTGCCGTTTGCCCGTGGGTGTCTTCGATCTCCAGATCCGCTCCCCTTGACATCAGCAAGTTGACCACGTCGAGGTTGCCGCTGTAGGCCGCATTGGCCAGGAGCGTTCTCCCGTTGGAATCACACTGGTTTACGGATGCCCCGTTGTCCAGCAAGGTGCGGATGGAGTCCTCCCTCTCCAGTGCCTGCCGAACGATGCAGGATGTGCGGTCATCTTCGCTGTTGACGTGAGCACCTGCCTTTACCAGCAGCTGTAATACCTCTTGCTCTTTAGGAATTAAGGTTGACAGGGAGTCTTTGACAGGTGTGCCATTCCATATCATCCACAAAGCCAGCTCTGAAGTCTCCAACTGTAAATTAGAATTAATGAGATGCAATGCAAACTCTTGAGCTTCTAATGGTGTTAAATCCTTTGCCCGGCAGGTGTAACTCATCGCCAGCATTCTGTGTCCCTCTGCGGCGTTACACAAGTATTTCTGTGTGCAGTGCTTTACATCCAGCAACCACTCTGCAAAACTGTAATGAAACAAGATTTTTGTATTTCCAAGGCCATCGATAAGGACTTTTGACAGGACATCCAATTTCCGTTGGAAGTCTTCCATTGTCAGCGTCATGTTTTTGGTCCACACCGCATGATACAATTCCGTGGTGGTTAAGGGCCTGCAGGCTGCAAGAATTACATTAAGGATAGGCTGGACCTTTGCAAACTGTTTCCTCACAAAAAGTCTCTGACAGAGCCAAAGGTAGAGGCCATTTAATGTTCCTGGAATATCACGGATCTCCCGTAACATAATAAAATTCTCCACAACTCCATCCAGGACACGTTCCAGATACAAAAAGCAACCGCTGCTTTTGATGTGAAGCTGATTCAGCATTTCTGCCGTTTCTTTTGTGAGGTGTTGTCTCAGGGCTTCTTCCTGGTCCAAACGATGCAGAATATATTGCTGCACATCTTTCACAATGTAAGCCTTGCGGAGGTCATCCAGACTGATTTTTCGAAAACCTATTGAGAAGGAAGAAAGTTGTAATTATTTCTGATCCAGTTCTGGTTAACGCAATGTTGAAAGAAGAGTAAATAAAAGCCAAGACATTTTTGGGTGGGGTATGACCACAGTAAAATATTTTCCCCTGTAAACACAGTGAATATAAATTAATTATCATAGCAGAAAACTTTGATAATTAGATACACTGTTATCATCATCTACTATAAGAAAAAGTATGTGCTATTAACAAAAAAAATATTGAAAATCACTCTGAATTAGGCATTGCGTGTCTACCTTGGACAATACTAAACACCTACGCAAAACCATCAAAACTGCAACCAAAATAAGATTATTAAATATTATTATATTATTAAAGGAATAATCCCTTCTCCTATGTGGTTAACAATGAAATTCCAAGTAAGTTTCAGCTACTTAGATTAAGACAATTATTATGTTTATTTAATTACGGAAGAGGGTATTCACACCTACTGCATATGCACGATTAAATTTATATAAATCACTAACTTGACCACCACAGTTTCTTTTAAAAGCTTTTATGACACAGGAGAGACACTCAAAAGTAGTTTTAAATATCTAGACCTCTGCACACTGAAAATCACCTACTTTTTGCAAGTGAGGAATGAGTTTTAGATAAACACCCTGGTTCTCTGGTAGGTGACTCACTGGATAAAGAAACAGGTTTTCTCGTAGTCATGGGATCTCACTGTTTTTCCCGCCTGTTTACTCTTTAGAGAGAAAGGGACGTTATTTCCTACAAGCAGACTGTGTCTGTCCCCTCCCCACTCAGGGAAAAGGACACTGTTCCTAGCAGCACGTGCGAGGAGGTTCCCTGCACCGCCTCAGAGGCTGTAAGACTCTCAGGAATGGGGCTGGACGAAGGCAGAGCTATGTGGATACAGGGCTGCCTCTGCCATTTCAAACATTTGCTCTGGTAGGGCCAAGGTAAGCACTTGATGAGGACCCACCCTCTCTGATTAATGACACATTGTGTTGTTTGAACGCTGCTCTTGCTGAAGTTACGGGAAAACCACAGAGGTCGCAGACACAGCAGCTTCAGTGACTGTGTTTCAGGCTGGAACTGCACCTCACTTCTCCAGGGACAGGTTGTGATCCCTTCCTTACAGCCAGCTCAGCTACTCAGAAACAAAACCAACTCTGCTCTTCAAACCAAAGCAAAGTTACTAAACTCTGAATTATACTGAAGGAAAAGCAACCATAGATCAATGTGTTCAATTCTGGCCCCACCTCCATGGAACAAATTATTTTAAGTGAGCCTCTGAAGGATGGTGCTTCTAGAACTATGTTTTTATTGTATTTAAACACTCTGTGGATCAAACTTCTCAGTCTGTGAGCTTGTTCTGACACCAAGTTCAGGCTGATAACAGAGCTGTGGTTTTTGTTCCCCAGTGGCTTCAGCAGAGGTTCTGAATATCCTGTTAAGATCACTCCGTTAATTGTTTAGTCTACATGAGCACTGTACAAACACGACAGATCAGGACTGAGGGGCCAGCTGTGGAAGTGTTACTAAAATATTTCTGCTTCCCTTAGTAATTTTGGAAGCACTACAAACAGGACTAAACCAATAGAATACCTAAAACAAAATTATGCTTCTCCACAAAATGAAATCACTGAAGAGGACACTTTTGCACAGTCAGAGGTAAGACTATACAAGTAAGACTGACTACTTGAAGATTTTGGAATGAGAAGGCCAGGAGGAAGAAAATAATCTTTCTCTATTCCGGAAGCTTATTCTTTTTTTTTTTTTTTTTGGCTCTAAAAGGAATCACAGCATCAGCTTTATCCACCATAATGTGCCACAAGTTCAAGTAATGTCCTAACCTGACCTGCAGGATAGCATAATTCATTGATTTACTATGCATTTTATTAAAATATTCTGTATGTAACTTTGTGAAGCCCTTAATTCTTCCACATAACCCAAATAAAAAACTTTGCTGAGTAAGAACAGTGAGTGCCCCGTGATTCTGCAGATCCCAAGCTTCCACTTGAAGTGAAAGGCTGTTTCTAGGTCAGGATCCTTCAGAAGATGCAGAAGTGAAAAAGTAACACCAAAACCAGGGCACTGCTTGGTGCATGGACTTACAGTCACGTGCACACCAGGAGCTGTAATTAGAGACAAGTGTCCCCTTTCTTTTCTCGTGTGCAGAGGGAACAGCTCTGTTTTGCTCAATTTGGAGCAAATACAACCACCGCGTTCACTCACCTTCCTTTGAACTGCTCTGCTTCTCCTCGTACAGATCCATCCCTGTCACTTGGCTGAATGAGAACAGGCAGAGAGCTCTGCAAACTCATTCTCTATGTCTTTAGACCTAAGTGACCCTGCTCACAAAACCCCCAACCTCTCACATTAATCCTGTGCCCACATCCTTCCTTCCAATATATACCTGCCAATGCAAGCTATTTTTATTTTTACATTGCTCAAGTGCTTTTTCAGTAGTGGATTTCTTTTCCCTGCCACGAGAAAATCCGCGATGGACTGGCACAACACCAATCCTGAGATTTCAGCTGATGTTCAGTGTTGCCTGACTAATGACTACACTTCACCTCCCCTGACTCCCAGCCTTCCCAGGAAAGCTTGCAGAGTGATAACTGTTTAAGCGCCTCAGTCTCTGTAGCTCTGCTTCAAAAACAGAAGACTCTTGCTTGTCTTGCAAGTGTTCTTTGAAAAAAAATTTTCATTTTGCTTCCCAAAATGGGTGGGAAAGTGAACAAAACCATTTTGGATATGATAACAAAAAAACCCAAACCGTAAGCCCTCCAAATAAAAAAGGGTTTGTGTGTTTGGCATTTTTCTTCCCTTTATATGAGGTATCAGGCTCTGAGCAACTTGGGATAGTGGAAGGTGTCCTTGCCCATGGCAGGGGGTTGGAACAAGATGCTCTTTAAGGTCTTTTCCAGCACAAAACATTCTATGATGCTCTGATTACTTTGCCCCATATTATGGCTAAAAGTGTTACCCTGATCTGTACCTACCTGAGATACACCAAGTATCTAAGGACTTCAGACAAGTAAATAAATTTCAGAAGGCTTCACAGCAGTTTTAAACTATTTGATTGGCTGCATGCTTATGGAAGCCAAAAATTGTGGTTTTTCTTTTCTCCTTTTTTTTTCTTTTCTGCAGTATTTCCATACATTCCTTGTTAATGAGATCCTATATATTGTATATGAAAATAAGCTTGGGTAGCAAGAAGCACACTACACTCATGCAGACCTCCACATATCCCAGGGATGAAATGCCCTGTAAGGGCTGGGATTAACAAACTGCCATTGTAAAAGACTTTTGGACATAAACAGGATGTTAATTTTAACCACGGCACCAGGTCATACTATAATAAGCAAATAATTCAAAAGAGGCTTTATAGATAGAACTGTATTTTTTAAAGTCTGAAATTTTTGTTGCTAGATTGAAGAAGGAAAACAAAGCTGCATTTTTTTTGCCCCAAATATCTGTCTCAATTAGGTCATTTTACATTTCCAAACAAAGATCCTGTAAACTTGCTTTTCAATCCTGCTCCATACAATAAGTCACTTTCATGGACAAGAAGCACCAAAATATTAAGAGAAAGCTCATTTTGTTTCAGATGCATTCCCATGAACTACTTAAGCTCAGCAAAACAGAAGTTACAGTAGACAGAACTTGCAGTCCCACGACCCTGCTTTTTGCATTGTTAAAATTTTTCTTACAACACATCACTTTCAACCCAATGGGAGCTCCAATATAGATTGTTCTGATTTATTACGTTTCTGGCAGTTCTGTAAACAAATCTGTTCCAAATGTATTCCTTGGCAAGATCCAGGGTCATTCAAAAGGGGAAAAAGACTATCCTGGTTATAAATACTTTTATAGCATGTCAAGCTTTTCATACTTTAATAGTAAAAAAGCTATTAACTAGCAAGTTTCAATACTTAAAAATATCCTTCCACTTTCATATCTTTAAATGGATTTACATAAGCACATAACAGAAGTTTTAAATGCATTTTAATGTATTTAACTGAATTGTTAGCTTTAGAGTAATTCAAATGATTACAAACACGGCAGTAATCTGGCATTAATAATTTACACTGCTGATCTAAACATATATTGAATTAGGTATTTCTTGGCCATTTATGCACACCTGCTCAAAAAAGAATAACTTATCCAGCAGAGTAAAGGGCACCTGGAGACTCAGGCAGCACACTTAGCTTTTAGTGCCTTTGCAGTATATTGTGCATTACAAATTTCTCTGCCTCTCCTGCAGGTGCTACGAGACACTGAGGCTGAAATCTGCTGCTCTCACTGGTCCGTGTCACTGCACAGAAGTTTATTTAATTAGAACTACAGGTAATAGTCCATTTAAAACAATTTAGTCTTCCCTCTTTAATTACAAGGCAATTAAGTTCCAAGTTCACCCACAACTTTTTACAAGGAAATATTAAATTCCCTGGTATGGTGTTTTCAAAGTGGTAGTGAAAAGAAGGGATATATATATTTCCCAAGCATTCTAAATAATTTTTCTTTCCAAACCCCAAACCTAAACAAGAAATAAACTTTTTCAAAGCTTCAACATTATAAAAGTGAATTTTACAACCAGATAAATATATATAGTTTATCTTTTATAGTAAAAATCCAACTCCCGTGAAGACTTCAAAGAAACATGAGATCACCCAAATAAATTCCAACCTACAATGAAAAATTAGAGGACAACTTAGATTTTTATTTTGGAAGCAATCCCTCCTGAAGTAGTCTCATGCCTTTTATTTTCTGGAATGGCAGCTAATTAGAAAGGTTCAGCTCCAAATCTGGCAACTGATTTGATTTGGGGATTCAGCAATAGAACTATCTGAGTAGCTTTAATCACCAAACAGTGGGGTTTTTGAGACAAGCTGGGTTGTGATTTTTTACTGTATTTCTCTAAAGTTTTTGCATTTTTGCTTATTTTTAGATTTTTTCTTGGAAAGGCTGTAAGGAAAACAACCTTCCACATCTATTCAGACCAGTAAATAGCAGAAACATGAGAAAGACATGTTCTCAAGATTTCCAATCAAGAATAAATTTGGATAAATATCAACTCTTAAAAGTACCTGTCTGTCCGGAACTGAATGACAAATAAAAAGATGAGTGTAAAATGGATGACATTGTCTGTTTCTGCCTATGGACGAGTGGGTGAGTGGAACTTAAACTGCCTCTGAGGCTAAACTGAACCCTTTCACCTCCACTTTTGGTTCTTTTTATTGAAGTTTCCAGTATCTTTCTGGTATTTGCCATTACCTTCATGAGAACTATGGTTCCCTGAGATATGACATCTGCACAGGTTGTGCTGCACTGGTGCACTCATGCCTCATGCCTGAGAAGGAATTCTTTGGAAGAATGCCAGTGTTTAATTGACGGGTATAATCAAGCCAGATGCCACACATACTTGATTTATGTGTCTAACAAAAAGAAGAAATTACGTAAATGCCTATTAAAAAAAGCCTTCTTAAAGCATTTGTACATAAGCACTTTTGTTCGCCTACCTTTATACTGTTAGTGAGAAATTATCTGCTGTTCACTCCAACTTATCTATGTAAAATTGCCCGATTTTGAAATGCCTCAAGTTTTCCAACTAATACGATGGATTTTCAAGACAGGAAATTTTTGTAAGCATTGTAACATGTAAATTTTTGTTTTGTAAGCATGACTCCTACACTTTCAAGATTTAGTCTCATTTTAGAAGAATGATTAGAATAAGCTCATTAGCTAAAAAAAGAAAAAAAAATTGTATGTTCTGTGCCACTTTCATGCTGGAAAGGCTGTGTTGATGCAGCTGCTTGAGTGCCATACTTGGAGCCAAATGATAACAAATGATGATGTGGGAGACAACGTGGATAACTATTGAGTGCAAGACAGAATTGTTAAATTTAGGAGAAAAGCCATTAGGAAAAGCAAGCAGGCAGCACGTGGCAGTTGGTGACGGAGCACAAGAAGAGATGGCAGTTATCTGTCCCCCTCCTTTCCTAACTCATTTGGCATTTGCTCCCCATGGAGGGCGACAGCAGACTCAGCAGGCATCATCTCACATTTGGTTCATATTTTTGAGGTTGTCTCTGTAGCCACAAGAGGCAAAACTTTTTTTGGTTTGTTTTTACTTTTTTTTTTTTAATAAATGAAAGCTGAGAATCTGAGTAAGGAAAAAATCTGTAGCACATTGTGCTACTGAAGAATCTGGGAATATAGAAGGGCCCAGAGCAGAGGCTGCAGCAGATGCAGGCACAACTATTCAGTTTTCATAAATAAGTCGCCACCAGAAGTGAAAGAACAAAGAGGATCAGAATAAACACCCCTCCTCCTTTTCTCATTCTCAAAGAGTGCTAGGGATGATTATTCACCACTGGCAGCGTCAGGATGACAGTGGGTGAGAAAGACTGGACTCTCTCTTCCATGGCATCACTATTTTTGGCTCAGGAGCTGCTTGCAGAATTTCCATCTGTACTGCACACCCAAAAAAGAGCATCATCAGAACAAGGCCACTGCAGCAATCCTGCTTGCAGTCATTGCGTACACTTTGCTGAAATGAGAGCTAAACCTATGTATCAGACAGATCTGGAGGAAGTTTTCACTGCATGAAAATTTTAAGTATATAAAACTTCCTGCAAACAAATTAATATCGGTTAATGTATATTTCATACCATACTCCAAAACATTTTTAACAGAAAAAGCTACAGATTTTCTGTTATGGGACACATTTTCTTAATCAATCCTAAAAGGATCCCAATCTCTCTTACCAAGTTATAGTGCAACTGATTCTTATTTGGTCCAAATACTTATTGTCGATCTTCAATTCTGCCTGCCCACCAACTAAAAATAAGTAGCTTTAAAAAACCAGCTCAGCTAAAAGTAAACATTCAAATACCACAAAGGAGAAGAGTTTGCCCAGTAGAAGAGTTAATGTTGGTCAATCCTTTTCTGGCCAGAACCCAAAAATAAATCCACATTATTTGCAGTTTTAAAACACAAAGTTGAATCGTTTTTGAAGTTAACAGAAGCTTCAGCCATGCTCCTCATATCCTCACTACACCTTCTGCAAACTTGAATATTGGCTGGTAACAGGAAAATCCTCCAACAGTGTATTAAATGAGCAGCCATCACATTGGCTATAATGTCACATTTTCCTTTCATAGTGGCTAAACCATTTCCTCTGAACAGACCCTAAATTTTCTTCTCAATTTGTGTCCAATTCTTTCCTTGCTCTACCTTTTCCACAGTGAAGATGGGATTATAGTATCACACACCAATTTCCTTTATGCTATTCATCAAGTCATACTCTGTGGAAATGAAAAATTAACTCACTGAAATTAAATTTATTTTAAAGGCATATCCATTACTTCTGCTGATTTTTCCTGTCAGGAATTCCATCTGGAAGTATACTTGAAAGACAACAGCAATTTTTTAGGACTAGTCTGAAACACTGTATGATTCAATGGAAAGGAAATAGAATTGTTGTAAAAAAGTTTTGTCTGTTTTTTTGGCAATGCCAAGGTATCTAATCAGCCAAGCTTTGACAAAACTATTCCCATATGAATGCCTGAAGGAATCCTGTGAAGCTACCCAAAAGTTTCTTTTAGTTCTCACATACTCCCAAATACCAGTCTTCATGTCTGCCACTGATTAATACAGTACTTCATTCCAAAATGCAATTATCCCATTGACCTTTTGCCACTGTGGAAACGAGCAAGCCTATGGGTCTAAGTCCTATAATCACATTTTTGTCCTAATTGTGTCCTTAATACACACAGGCTTTATACACAGGCCTGGCATCCAGTCCAGATATTGCCTTTTATTAAATTTCAGAGAACTTCCAGTAACAATGTCATTACACTGAAGAAACGTTCTCATGACACAGGAAAGCCTGGATGAAGAAGCTGTAAAAATTTTTTTTACTGTGCAACCTTTGCCAAAAGCACAGTCCATGAATCCACATCCTACATTGTTCCTCTCTCCAATTTTGCCTTCAGAGATTATTACCCACTTTCTGCAAACACGGGGAGAGATTTTAATGGGAGATGAAAGGAAAACCTTCTGAGGTTGTAAGGAATGGGTGTATGCAGTTGAAATACTTCTGCACTTACACATCACCTACACTGTTTTCAGCTCTATAAAACGAGCAAAGCAAGAACACTGCAGAGAACATGGATGCTTTGCAGAGATATAATTTAACTCTAAAATGCTTGGCTGATTTAAGCTTTACATAGTCCTGGGTAAACTGGGATGTGTGTTTTTCAGAATTACCATTTTTGCTACTGTCAATTTTTAGAACTAAGCATGCAGCAGTGCTTTCCACCATCCCCCAGGGCCTGATAAATACAACGTCCTAGGTACAAGTCCCAAACAATTCCTGTGCTCTGTGCTCACCTGTAAACATTTTTGTAACAGCTTTACTCTGCTTGCGGGCAGAACACAGGAGGAGCAGCCAGGGAGGGAAGAACTCAAAGTGGCTGGCTAAAATCTCTGCTATTGTCCCAGATAAACTCGTGGAAGTCTGTTCACCCTCGGCAACGTTACAGCCCTCGTCCACCGAATCCACCAGCATGAAGAGGCTCTGCTGAGGGGGCTTCATTCCCAGGAGAGGGAGCAGAATGCACCTGGAAGGAACATGACACAAAATCGGTGTTTTAAATGCATTTAACAACACATTGACTGTCATATGGGGCATTGAAGATGAAGCTACAATCAACTTAAAATGCAAAGTTACTTTTTAAAAATAGTCACCATGGAAAATATTGAAGTAGACTAAACTAACAGAAATACTGGTAGTGATGTAATTCTTGTTTAAGCACCGCTACTTTTTCATTAACTTCTAATTTATAACAATATTTTAAAATTATGTAATAGTGTTCAAGGCTAATTTGAAGACTTGGAAATACGTTGCTTCACTAAGGAGCTATTTGGCCTCATGCTTAAGAGCTTCACTACTGTTGTCTCTGCCAAAGCTGTTGCTGTTGCTTATCAGAAACTAATAGTGAACAACAGTTGGTCATGAAACAAAAACCTAAAAGACACATGAAATATCAAAGCTCAAAGAGTTCAAGTCAGAATGAGTAACAGTATTACAAAGAACAGAATTTCTGCCGTACCTTCACATATAAAATGCAAATTAGTAGCAGACTGAGGCATTTGGTAGTGACTTTGATGTATTAGCTTTTATTTATATTGAAGTTGCCAAGCTCCTATTACTGGGAAAAGATTATCTGCATCCTAGGGATGCAGCTCTAACAACACATCTGATTGGCTAAAAATTTTAAATTTGCATCTACTGTTGCTCTCTTAAAGGGTGTTTCTTAAAAATATACCTAACTGCATTTATATGCATCTATTCAGTATTTCCACACACCACTATTACTTTTTGGGAAACTTCATAGTAATTTAGGTCTCTAAGTTTCACTGACTAAATTATCTGTAAATACAATTGGCAAGTAAACTTTGACTTTATAGTACAAGGATTTGGAAAATGAAATGAGGTGACAAAAAAACATAATTGACAGTTTACTCTCTTGTAAAATTGCTGTTTGCACGTGTCCAGAAGGCATGCACATCATAAGTATTTTTTGTTTTACTCAAGACGATAATAACCTTTTTTCATGTATTTTACTGAACTAATTTACCTTCAGAAGACTTTGGTCAACACATTATCACCTACCAAGCATTCAAATGGGAATATAGGCAAGTCTTGCCTGTTAATGCAAGAATTTAACCCACTTCAGAAATGATTCATAAGTCTTGTTAGGGGGAGGTTTGTTATTTTCTGGTTTTCTGACTGAGAAAAATGCAAAATGGAAACAGCGGTACACTTTTCATGTCTGGCAGTAACAGCAGAAACTAGCAGAACAGACTAGGAGGAAATTTTCTCAGAGGCATAAAAAGGGAGTACAGAACACTTGTGATCTGAAAGTGTTCAGTATTACATGGATTTTAAAACACAGCCTTCCCTGCCTGTCTTTTTTTTTTTTTCCAGAAGCACAAGACTTCTGACAACTCTTTGGTAGTTCCCCAGCTAGGTACTCCTTCAGAGGATGTCTGAAGTCCAATTGAAATCACTGTTCACTAAGCCGGGAAGTTAAGCAGCTACCAATTTACAGAACAGGAAATTAAAGTAGCCAGGAGGTTAAAATTACTTTCCCAAGTGATGCCAATCCCACAATGAAAGGAGGTGGTTGGAAATGACCACATTTTCCACCCCTTCCCCCACCACAATGCTGCCTTGCCCCCTCAGCTATTTGTGTCAAGGCTTTTTTCCTGCAATATTTCTTTCCCTATCAAAACTAATTTTCTTCTCACATCGTTCTCTGTATGAAATTCCTTTTTGAGAATGAATGTTACTACAAGATATGAAGAAATGGTAATGGTATCTTAAATTAAAATCTCACTTAAAATCTGTGTGACCCTAACGAAATGCCTACAAAATACCTTAGGAGCACCCAGAAGCATTCTTCTGTCAGTTTTTACCTGTTGGGAACACCACCAAGAAAAGCCAACAGTCACATCTGGGCAAGATTCCCAAATCACTCTGCATCTAAAAAGGGCTGGAAGCAGATGTCTAAGGAATAATGTAAGCACTGGGCAAGCACTTCAAGACCAGATTTTCCCAGTATTCTCAGCAATCACTGCTTTCAGGGACTTTCTGAACCAGAGATTCAGTCTTTGCACTTAACGTCCCTTAACTGACCACACTTCCACAGGTTTGTCCAAGTCTTGTAGGAACTGATTTAAGGCTCTGGCATTCACAGCAGCAAGGTCTTCCTCAGCTTAGCTACACACTGTAGGAAATAATCCTTCCTTTTGTAGTTTAAAAACCAAAATGTCCTTGTTCCATTTGATATCCTTCAACTTCTGACTGGAAGGGGCAGTGAGCACTAATGTCATCTTCCCACTATCTATGCCATTTGTACCACAGCCTCTCTGAGCTATTTTTATCCAGGCAGAAGAGTCTTAGCATATTGAAGCTGCTCCACGAAATGCTATTCCACAGCCCCTTGTCTCCCTGTGCTCTGCTTCTTTCCACTTCACAATACTTGTAGTTCTGAATCTTAACATAATTTAAATTCCACTAGGAAAAATATATGCACATAAGAAATGAGGCACAAAAACTTCTCCCAGCCTACAGCAATATTAATAAAAGTGTGGCATTAACAAGATATTGATCAGGCTTTCTCTTTAAGTGCCCTTTGAAACTGTTTGACAAAATTCTTCCTGAAGAACTCTGTTCTTCCAAGACACTTTACATCATGAGTTCAGAGTCGATGCCAAGGAACATAATAGTGAAACTTTTCGGGAAGTGCTGTGCTAATCTGCCAGAAGTCACATTATGTGACAGCCAGGGATCAGCCCCAGACAGCACGGGGCTATGAAAGGCAGGTCCTGCCTGACCAACCTGATCTCCTTCTATGGCAAGGTGACCCGTGCAATGCATGAGGGGAAGGCTGGGGATGTTGTTCACCCAGACTTTAGTAAAGCCTCTGCCAGCGTTTCCCACATCACCCTCCTGGACAAACCAGCTGGATGGTCGAGTCTAAAGAGAGGTGGGGAAGGGAGTTAAATCCAGCTGGTGGCAGGTCACAAGCGGTATGCCCTGGGCTCAGTGCTGGGGCCAGTTCTGTCTCGTACCTTCACTGCTGATCTGGACAGGGGCACTGAGTGAACCCTCACTAAGTCAGTCTCTTCTCCCAAGACATGGTTGAGTGGTGGACTTGGCAGTTCTGGGTCAATGATCTCAAAGGTCTTTTCCAACCTACATCATCCTATGAGTCTGTGATTACTCCATAACATGACCTAGTAATTCCACTCCTCTACCATTTCTTGATTACATAGGAAAATAACATAAATCAACATGGAATTAACAATGTCTTTAAAGCACTTCCCTCAAGGGTGATTCATCTACAGATTGTTTTAACAGATTGCTTAATGTGCAGAGTGCCTCTCAAAAGATTGGAAGTTGATTTTCTTTACCTTCTGAAAGGGTAACAGCTTTATCTTTACAACTTTTTTATTTAATACAGATATAAAAGTGGTTATCATTAAAAACAACAAAGTTAACTGGTCAGTAAAAATACAAAATCTCCAGAGAAAACAGCACAATTAGGTATTTTAAATGATGGAATTCATTGTAATGGCAATCTAATGACTTACTTACGCAGAACGAAAATGTTTTACATGCTCTGCAGCAAATAAGAATTCCTCAGAACAATGAGCCATCCCACAGAATTCTTCAGGATTGCTACTGAGTTGACTGAACCCATGCAAAACATGATTTTCCACACATGGAAGGAATATATACAGGCTATGCTGAAGTTCTGATTACTGTTGTCCTTGAGACTTTTAGATTGGATCCACAAAGACACAACAGAACAGACTAAAAAGACAGCGGTGTTATCCACAAAGGCTGAAAAGATTCACAGTGGAGTGCACATACATATTTTAAAAAGAAAAAAAAGATAATAAAGCAAACAGATACATGTTAAATAGCAGTTAATGAGTGGCTCTAGGGGCAACAGAAATCATAATGTGATCCTCATATTTGACTGTCTCTGGTGTATAAAAAAATCAGCTACATCTCCACTTAAACTGGGAGCGTAGCTTACCCCTAAAAGGGCTCCTGTTTCTCTATCCAGCTGCCAGCATTCACTACTGACAAACTCACAGAACAAGGGTACAGAAATCATCTCCTAAGCAGGCCAGAAACAGCAGGGGGAAAAAAAACCAAAGAAAAACACAACCACTACCCCTGACTTGTCAGACTCCAAGAGCTGCTACTTTTAGCAAAGCATGACACACTTCAAATTTCACGACAGAAATGACATATTTGGAAATCTGCTTTACTACTACTGCTGAGCTCTCACCTTTCTTTTTCTAAACAGTGTAACAATGCTTTAACAAACTGCTTTTTGAGATACCTTCTCCCATGAGATTATATCTCAGTATTTCCAGCAACCTGTATTCCCAAGAAGCACCATCCCAGAGGTCTGCATCAGGAATTTACAAACTCTGTCCTTTCCAAAGAGAGTTGGTGGAAAAGCAGACAACATCATTATTCCACACATAGTCTCCTCTTGCTTTTTTCCACATGATTCTACACCAGATTCCTTAAGGAAATTTGCCAGCTTTTTGTCATATTCCTAAACCCTGCATATTGATCAGGAATATGCCTATATATATATAGGATCGATGTCATTGTGTATATGTATTTATATATAAAGAGTTTGACAATACCTAGTGTATAACAAAATAATTCTCCAAGCACTCATCTCAATCTTCAGAAAAGCAAACAAGCATCTTCCTTCTTAAAAGCAGTTTACAACATGACATATCACAGGCCTTTACAATTTAAGACACTTATTTCCATTTATGTTGTATCGGCAAATACGGAAAATGAAGTGCACAGTGAGACTGTAAATAAGCCAACTACATTTACATAATGTTGTGGTAATTTTTGCCAGCAACATAAGAAGCAGCGGGATTTTTGCCTGAAAATCACACACTGAGACCTCGCAAAAATCCTAACCACTAAGTGGAAACCTGATGCTGCTGCCTCTTCCAGCTCTAAATCAGATGTAGCAGAAGCTCCACTGTCCCCAGCCCACTGCTGGGGAACAGGCGGGGAAGGAGAAGGCTCTGTAGGGCAGCTAAGGACTGGAGGAGCTGCATGCCAGGGAAAAGGGAAGGAATTATGTTGTGCAGACACTTCAGAGGGGAGCTCAGGCCATTGCAGGATACCTAAGGACAGAGGTACCCGAGGGCACAAATCTATACACTAGGGTTTTCACTACTGCCACTGCTCACGGAGTAAACGTAAGAGCTTCTAAATTTCTAAGAATAGAAAACAAAATGCTAAACTCCAGATATTTTTAATCATCTCTACTTGAAAAATCCTCACAAGTGACAGCAAACACCAGACTTTGGTCCTCGTATGCTTACAGACACACGTTCATTTGTATATTGTAATAATCCACTGGTTGGTTAGCAGGGAGTATAATCCATTAAAGCTGTCTATCCCCACCATCCCAGTTCCCAATTTGCATTTAAAAGCATGGAGCCAGTGAAGATAAAGCTGTTAAAGACTGTTGGAAGCTTCAGCAAAGACAGACTTACACCAATAGCTGCATTTTTCTCTTTTGTTTTCCAAACTGCATTTGGGGCACAGGTCACAAAAAAAAAAGAAAAGGTGAATTTAACTTCTAATAAAATTGACATGGCCTGCTGTTCAGCTGATGAAATACTACCTTCTTTCCAAGTACTTTTAGCAGCTGTATTCACACAGAAAGAAAACACAGAGCATCTTTACAAATTGCTTGTAGCACTGTTTGTAGAGGAGTCAGTTTTATTTTGTCCTGTGACAAGGCATTTACGACTTATGGATGACTTACAGTAAACAGTTTATTTACCTGCCTTATAATGCATTCTGGCTAATGATTAAAAGGGAAATTAATGATCAAATCAATAGCTGCTTTCTGTATATCACCGCCCCAATTCTTGGCACTATATACATGTGGAACACAGGCCTTTCCTTCTTACTAATTGCCCAGCTGCTCATAGTGGTAATAACATCCTGAAAAACAGACACACGGGACCCTTAACTAACTGGGAATATTTATGAAAGATGAGGGCTGTGAAGCACAGAACAATCCCGCATTTTAAAAAGCTGCAAAATATAACCCACGAGGCGAAAGTGAAGTGACCCAGTTGGATGTGTGCACACCTGTGTACACACAGACGGATCTGATCTGCTTATCGAGGTGCTTGTTCTGTACTTTCTCAACAAGATAAAGTGCACTGCAGCTGATTATGACTTTCTGGCTAAGTGTAATACTGGATTTAACACACACACATGGGCTACAGTATAATACAGATTATTGTTTCGAGTAAATTATTTATTTGCAGGCTGCACAGGAAGACAAGCTGGCTCTAACAATTCCACCCAACCATGGTTAATCTTATGAAGGAAGGGGCAGAAAGCAGAAAAGAAAAAAAACCAAAACAAAACCCAAAACCCACCGTGAGAATCACCTATTGGGAAAGCTCTAGGTGAAGTACACAGATGCAAATCAAGGGTCTGGCCTTTTCAGAAGTGGTGAATTAGAAACAGCAGGCAAGTCTTGTGCAACTCAATACCTGATTTTGCAATGTCTTGTAGCAACCTGGATTTTATCTGCAATTGTAAGGCAGACTTGCAGCCCCACCAGGAGAGGACAAAAAGGCAGCTCTAGGGCATCAGGCCAGACAAAAGCCGAGTTTATGGTGGAACCAGGGCCACTGGTCCCACAGAAATAGGGCGTGCTGGACCCTGGATATTGATTAGAGACCTCCTACCGTCTCACACAAATACAGAGGTGATTTTTGGCTACAAAGCACTGCCAGCGGATCTACTGGTGGATTTACTTGAAACCTCGGAAAACAGACGCCTTAAGAGCAAATATTTTGGTGTAATAGTGGACTACCCAGAACAGTTTGCAAACAACTGAGCTGTTATAAAGGACAGGCAACTGTGGCTGAAAACCATTCACAACTGCTACCAGGAGCAGGCTGATTGTATTTGAAATGGAATAGACTTGCCATATGTGCTAACATATACAATATATTCTAAATTACTCCGAGTCTGACATACAAGAATCTGTGTCCCCAAAGGCAAAGAGGGTGAGGGTACAGAAGGCAATGCAACCATTTTCCCCAAACATGTAATATAAAAAAAGGCTATGTATTCTACACAAACTCTCACAGTTCTGTTTTATAGTGATGGAGAGGTCACCTTGTCCACTTCCCGACCTACAGCAGGATCAGCTCTACATCTGTCATCCCTGAGAGACAAGCCTAGGCATTCCTGAAGATTTCCACCAATCAATACTGTCTCCCTAAAGAATCCACTACAGTGCTTCGATATTCTTGAAAATGGGAAGTTTTCTCCTTCCCTTCGTGTGTCTAACCTTTACCTGCTTTCCTGCAATTCAAACCTTGTACTTCCTGCCCTACAACTTCTGCCCCACAGATAACACCAGGGTCATTGCAAGGAAGCCAGTAGTACCCAAAATTTATAACCATTTCTCTCCAGTCAGCTGACAGAATTAAGCAACAAGCTGGCAAGAAAAAAAACATAGCATAGATCCCTATGAAACCAACATGATGTGCTGTGTCAGTTTGAAAGTGAAGTACTGATAATTAAGTACAGTTACTAATCTCTCATTCCATGTAGCCAAATATAGTTCTGCCTTGCACATGGCCTGTCTGCACCAGTCTCAGGCAAGCAAAGCCTTCCTGCAGTCAAGATGGCATTTATGGTTATCCCTTATCCACACGTCCTGTGACTCTTCCAAACAGAAGTTAGATTAAATTTACCAAAATCAAACCCTGTCATACTATGTTAGTTGTTTTTCACCTCTTTGCTATCTCCCAGCTGCTTGCAAATAGTTTGTCTGATTATTTCTTCTGGCACTTTTCATTTTGACTGACACACATCTAATTCCCCATGCCTTTTTTTTTATCCTTTCTTAAATCAAGGCACTAAATGCACACATTTTTCTTTCAATTCTGAATTTTATGATAAAGATAACCTGTCCTTTGAAGACAATCAGTAACAGTTTGAGAACATCTCACCTATTTTATGTTGGGTATCTGTTTGGGGTTTTTGGTCTGCGCTATGTTTTTCTTTGATCGTACCTCTTTCTCGCTAGTTTTAATTATGTTAGCTGACTGCAAAATTACTGGTTTTTAAGAAAGGGCAACATACACGAGCACTGAGATGTTAGCTTTCCTGCTGCTATCAGTTTTTCGTCCCCAAGGAAGAGCAGACCAGGACTTGGTGGATACTGTCTTTTTTCTGCTAACACATGTAAGGAATACGTTATGACACCTAATAACAAGAATGTTATTTCTTGTAAAACACACCTCACAGGAAACTTGATCAACGCACCTTGAACTTGCAGTCTTGTCCTCATTTTTACATTATAGTTTCACTTTCACATTTAGTGGCTGCTCTACTTTCTTTCCACCTTCCTCCTAGCGTTTAACACATGAGCAACAAGGAGCTCAGTTTCACTGAACTGGACATTCAGTACAGTGCTTTGAGACCTCAGTGCTCTACCCAGACAATTCCTTTATTTCATTATCCTTGTCTTCACCAGGTCTTACTCACAGATCATCTGAGGTCACCAACATCTCCATCCTTTAGTTTGCCTTTCTTTCTCTTCCCCTTGTAAGCAAAGAATAATAAAATCATTTAGGGTGGAAAAGGCCTTTGAGTCCAACCATTAACCTAACGCATGCATTTAGGATCATTTCACAGTCACTATCTCCAAAAGATTTCTTTAATATCCTCACTGATTTTTTCCAATCTGACCGAAGCTAATTTATGTCTCCCCACTAGCTATTTTCTCCTCTTTGACATCAGAAGTATGGTCACTGCCAGACTCCTGCTTGTATCATGCCTTCCCAGCTGATGTTTATCTCCTATTTGTTATTCAAATTTTTAAATGCGCAGACATTATCATCCAAATTCTATGCCATGGATAATGCCACTCGTTATCTTAAAGCAGCTTGGCTTACTGGAGCTTGCTGATTTGGTAGAGTAAAGCACTTGTAATTTTACAAAAGACACGGTTTTGAGGTGTGAGAATCTCTTAGTTACCAAGAACTCTACTTGAACTAAGCAGTAAACTCTTAGACACACAAGATGGTCTGATAGGTAGTTGGTAGGTAGTTGGATTTATAGTTCATCAAAGATCAGGCTTACCAACAAACCTTGAAGTAGAAATCCCACATGTAGAGCTATCACCACACGTGGTGTATGTATTTTAATCAGATTTTCCAGTGGCTTTAATTTCTTTATTCTAGAACTACAAGCAAGCATATTATGTACAAAACAAGCTACTTTTTTTAAAGACATACCAGTTATACAAGTTATCCTGACAGACCTTTTAGAGCACTGAACTCAATCTTGACTGTACACTAAAATTTCCAGTTCTGCTTGTTCACCCCTTACCTTTTTTCCATTAGTACAAAGACACCTAAGGCATTTGATTACTCTCTGACTTATCTTCTTGTCTGTCCCACGACTTACATGACTAAGCCTTTTTTCCCCTACTCCTCCACCCCCAGTTTTTGAGCTGTTGTCTAAGTTGCTGTTATTTATATTTATTCCTAGAATTCATCATCCACCAGGTTTTTGCTTTAAAGCTCTTTAATTAGGGTCAAAAATCAATGTTTTTCTTTCTATTAAGCAACAATTAAGTTCTCAATGGTATTTTTTTCTGCAAATCCATCTCTCTCTTTTTTCTAAAACGTAGGAGATGTCAAAGAAAGTATACTTTACAACAAATGCACGAGATGAAAGCAGCAAATCAGACTCACTGAAAACTATCATTAGTAGAAATGAGAGAATTGCCTATACTGCACCTTATTTTCCATACATGTAAAGTTAGGCTAATAACTCACTTTGCAGATATTCAAAAGCCTGTGGTTGAAATGCAACATGTAAGAGTGGGGCACCAAAATAAAAAACCCTAACAAGTTTATATATGCAACAGAATGTTTTAAAATTACAACGTTATTTTTAAATCAGTTATGAAACCAAAGGTACAGGCAAGGGAAATATATATATACATATATATATATGTATCTTTCCAGCTTTCCTTACAGAAATTTAACTCCTATAAGCAGTGTTATCTAGACACATTAGTACACAACAGAGTGGAAAATCTTGCAGCTTTACAGGCATTTGAATTTGTAGGTATTATTCTACATTTTGGAGATAGACAAAAATCCCTTTCTTCTTTCTGTCTCTATTTATGCAGTGCATAAACACAACTGAAGGAACAAATATTTCTTTCCAGGTATATGATTGTATTTGCTGGCATGAGAGAAATGCTAAGCACCAAAAGAAACCTGAAAACTCCCAGATGAGACAGGTAGAAAACTGCACTGAATAAATTCAATTGTGTGGCTGTTGTCAGGCTATATGCTAGTTTACTATGTTCTATTATTCCATGACCATAAAACAGAATATAGTAGATTAATACACACAATAAAAGAGCCACTGTTATTACTGCAGTTCAGTCTGACAATCCCCAAATTAATTAGATTTTTCCTATGCATTCCAAAGGGAGAAAACCCCAACATTACTGATTGGGAAGCAGGAAGAAGAGGAGCTGCAGTGGCTGTTTCAGCAGCAAGCAGCTCCTTCAGAACAGGGGGTTCCTCGAACTGCCAGCCTGGAAGAACCAGGCTAAACAACAACAGATATTTTACAATCTTGATCATTCCCTAATCAAGCTGCTCCACACCTGCCTATGTCATGTCTTGCACACCATCATAAAGCACCCCACACTTCCACTGCTGCACTGATTGCAGGATTATACTGTCCGACCTCATCTTGAGAAAATCCTCTGCACAAATACCAGAGGAAAAGCTGTTAAGAATTTACCTTCCTAGTCAAGCACACTTAAGACGGCTTTCCTACTATGTTTGTGTTACCACATACCTTTATCCATCTTATTTTCCATCTTAGTAAAATGGACTATCCTAATGTTTATTGCACTGTCTTAGTTGAAGAGGCAACAGATGGAGCAGCTTTCATGTGTCCCATTCAAAATTATTCTCCCATACTCCCCAAAGTACAATTCACAGCATAAGTTCCTCACGCATCACTTTGGGGTTGTATCAGCTATCTTGTGGTTTGGGTTTTTTTACTCCCAGCCCCAAGTAGATTCAGTTTCTCTGTTTTGCCTGTAAATCTCCAATTGATCCTTTTTGTATTTTCTCGACAATTTACTCTCAAAAACCAGTTAGGTTAGCACCACGTAGACCTGATTCTATAATCTTACAGCACTGAGGCATTTAGCTTTAGAATTGATTTTGTAGCTTCATATTTATTAGCCTTAGCTACAATAGAACAAGTGAGAGAAACTACATCTTCCTCTTCCTCCCCTCCAGTAATTCATACACAAATTGTTTACTGTAGATGAAAACCTAACAACAAGTTAAAAGAAAAGAAGAAAGTATAGACACCCAGAATGATTTGGTGTTGTGCTGTTGGCTGCTGAAGTTTCCATCCATTAGACTTTGATCATTTTGGGTAATCCAAAATCATATAGGACACAATTTCTCTTATCATGGGTCAGCTGCACTTTACCTACAAAAAGAGCTTTTTTCTAATGTCCTGTTGAAGGCTACTCCACAAAAGTGTAGAAAAAGGCCAGATAGCTTAGTGTGTCATGCTCACTGTCGCTGCAGGAGAGTTAATGTAGTTAAACCAAGACTTGTTAATTAACTGCTCTAAGATGGAGATCATGCTGTAATCCCATTCTTATTAATTTTTCCTCCTGAGGTTCATTCCTACCTGCCTGCTGCTGTCATCTCTACACTGCTGGTATTTTCCTTAACTGACCTAGAACTTCTGAACGGTTTTCTCTTTCTTCCGGGACAACTCCATGATGCTGCAAATAACCTTAAATAAGGTGCTGCTATGGCCCCTTCCTTCTCTCATGTTCTAAGATATCACAGATCTTTAGCACACAACTTGCATCTATGCACAAGCCAGGTGCCCACCTCCCCTCCTTCACACAAGCACCAGTATTACCAGCTCTTACCAAGACATGACAAAGAAAAAAACCCAAGGAAAAGACACTGGTGGCGGTCTGCAGACTTAAAGCCCACTCACACGTGATCCTTTATTCCATCCTTCCTCTCATGCCCATCAATTTAAACAGCAGCATCCACAACTGAGCCCTGAAGTCTGATGGCCTTCCACCTGCAAGAGTTTTTGGTCCTCACTTTGTATGAAGCTATCTACAAACATGTGACAGAGAGAGGGATTTGATAGCAATTGGTTTGCCCCTTTTACTTCATTATATAAATTTCCCCAGTTGCCTTCTTTTCATGATCTCATTTTCAGTTCTTTTTTCATGCTGTCTTATCACATTTTGATGTCAACGAGCAGACCAGGAACCTTCCCACCTCCATTCTTTCCAGCACCTCCTCTGCAATACCTTTGAACACCTATATACAAGTCAACCCTTGGGTCAATGTAATTATTTTCTTGCCTTTTTTGCCTGATTATTTCTTTTTCAGCAGTCATTCTTCCATCACGAAGTGTCTTTGCATTAACTGTTGAAAACACTTCTGCTCCCCAACAAAGACAGAAGATTTCTCACCATTCCCAGTGTATTTTACGTATCATCAAGCAAGAAACTGAAACCTCTTCAAGTCATTGCTTTCAGTAGGTGATATTTCAATACTATCTTCTCCCAGTATATAAGACACACTACATCCTTTCTACTTCACAATCCGCCAAATCCTTTTCATTTTTTCATTGAAAAAGAAGAAAGGAAAAGAAACCTAAACCCTGGCACAAGCTATGAACATGTGCAAAGAAAACTGAATGGAAGGGAAATAATTAACAAGTAAGAATTGCTATGAAGGTCCATCTAAACTAAACAGCTTATAGGAAAACCTGTAAGGTTTAAGTCTGAGCCACATTGATTAAAGCCAAAATGTTAATGCCTATAGAAGTAGAAGACAAAAAGGTCTATGTAAGTTGTCATTATTAAAATGCCTTGGGGAAACTTTCTTATGGTAATTTAATCTGAAAAGGTTAAAACCTTAAACGGTATTATGTTCAGTCTGCAGGCTGTGCTTCCATACAATGAAAGAGGAACATACAACTTGCTCTTGCAGAAACACTGACTGCTGCTATGTGACCCGTTAACTCCACAGATTTAAGGGAAAAGCCTAAAGAGAAACATGCCACAAAGTACTTAAGCTTCAGGCAATGCTCAACTTTCTAATGGTCTGGAGAACACCAGAACACAGAGTTTCCTACGAAACCCAGCACCAGTCACAAGTCTAAAGCCCCAGTTACTTGCAAATACTCAGAAGCTCCAGCAGAGTCAAGATGCTCTCCCAAGAGGAAATTCAAGATGCTCTCAGAAGAGCACATTTTCATTGAGCTGGAAAGTCAGGCTGAGTTGGCAGATTCTTGCTAACCTCTTGTGCATGCTCGTACAGAAATAGTTTCTCATCTCACCCACAAAGTGCTATGATTTTCAGTTGGTAGTTTGTCTCTATCATTTCAGTTGGTAGTTTGTCTCTATCATTTCTGAGCATTAAATAAATCATAAATAAACAAAACAACTTGATTTTTAAGTGTAATGAGACCGTTTTTAACTGAAAACGCCTACAAAAAGGAGAATTCAATCTTCAAATAAATCAAGCTCTTCTGGGCTAGGGTCCAACTAGACTCAGAATTCTAGTCAAGCATAAGTGAAAGATGTAGGAATGGACAAAAATCTGGGAAAGTACAGAAGTAGAATGCTGCTTATTTACACATCTAAAACATTGTTAAGAAAAATTCCCTTTAGACACCAAAACCTTTTATTTAGCTAAGGGATTTTTTAATGCCACATTCTTAGGTATGACCTCTGAGAACAGACTAACAAGCTGGAATTACTTCATTTCAAGCAGAGATGAAAGAGAATAAAGCTGTATTCAAAGACGTAAAAGGCTGTCCCAAAAAGGAAAGAATCTATTCTCCATGTCTCTGGAGAACACCTTAAGTAGTAAAAAAGTTGGATTATAGCAAGAAAAACCAACTCAGGATAACATATGGATTTTTTTTCTAGAAGAATTGTGAAGCATAGTAGCAGATGAAGACAGCATCTTCAAGTTTTTCTGTCTGGTGAAGGAGATGCTGGACTTGAACTTTCTGAGCTCCCCTTCCAATCTTCTCAAGGTTCAAATCAGTCAATTGCACATTTGAACTTTACATGTGGTAGATGAAAAAACACACTGGAAGTTTAACAACTTTCTTCTTTAAAGGGTCTTGTAAATCAATTTATCATGCATCCAGATCCTTCTTTGCATGAAACAGGATATAGTTAGTCCTTGGCTTTGTTTCTACCATTTATAGCTGTACAAAATTAAGACAGCCTGACAAAATCTATATAGTCATACCCTCCTTGCAAGCCCTGGAGAGTAACAGCTCCCAGGACTGTACTGGAGCTCTGGAAGCAGAGGGAGAGGCTCTGCAGCAGCCCTTTCCAGAATTAAGTAGATTAGAGAAAGAGATGTAGATCATTCCCAGGCGGTCTGAGACCTGGGTGAGAAAAACCGAGTCATTTATTATCTATAAAAGATTAATACTGAATTAGTCATGTCTTTTAGAGTAAATTGACAGAAATCCCAGCAGCTTTTGGGTTTCCAGTAGCCCAAGCTCAGGTATCTGTAACTGTCTCCAATGTGCTGCCTCTCACTGCCACCTGTTCTCAGCAGTCCCAGAACTGGGGTGCTGCGAACTGCAGCAGAAGCACCTACTGTGGTTAATTCACTAGCAAGGAAAACTCCTAAGTTTGTAGGGTGCAATATCAAAACTCATTACAGTCAGGATACTCTTAATGCATCTCAAATTTACTCCAAAACGCACTGAAATTTTTGTAATTAACGATAAGCTACTCCAAACTAGCGAAAAGCTCACTAGTTAATTGTTCAATAAAGCCTACACAATCCATCATAATTTTAATTACATTACTGACTTCAAAGATGGTACAAGGAGTTCTAAAAATGAACAGCTTCTTCACACTTCATCTGTTATCATTTACAACTCAATGTCTAAATCTTTTCCTTCATCTAAGCAAGAAAAATGCATTTCAGTACGGCAGATTGAAAGTCCCTGGACAAAAGTCACAGAATGTTTGCTGAACAAACTACTGTTTTTCTACATCATCAGACAAAGAATCCACAATTTGAAATAAAACTTGTTACCCGGTATCATTTAGATAGAAGTAAACTCTATCACCTACAATTTGCAACTTTCTGATGAGATATGACTCTTGAGGGAAAAGGGAAGAAAAAGATAAAAAAATAACTTAGTAATATAAAAAGTCAATACAGGTAAAGGGCTGAGGGGGAGGAAATGAGGAAATCCTTGTTAGCATTGGCTGACACTCAGAGGTTTTTCCTCTGAATTCTGCCCTTTATCAGGTTTCCATTATATTCCCAAAGACAAAACAGTAGAGGCTCAATCCTTTGGAGCTCTCCAAGCAGGCAGAAGGAACTTTACGTAGATAACAGCTGCTGGCACAAGACCTGCTGCACTTTAACACTGTCCAAAGGAGTGACTCACAAGACTCATACAAGGCTTTCAAATTTCATCAACGTAAACCCCTGCTTCAAACTTGCTGTCAGCAGAGAACCTTACATGACCTCTCACACCTCTTACAGTCAAGTCTACAGATATTTGCATATTCCAGAGAACTATAAAATTGTTTGGCTTTTTACATCACTTAACATTACTGGTCACATTAAATTACAAGGGAAATCTGCTGTGCATGCAGAGATCAGGAGTTAGAAAGAGAAGAAAGGCTGTGACAGTCTGGGAATCTGCAAAAGGAACCACTGCACTGAATTTAGCATCAGCATGCATAGAATGTGGTGTCCTTTCTGAAAAAAAAAGGATACTTAAGCTCTGGGGTACAGCTTCCCTATATTCATTTTTGGTAACGAGGATGTAACTTCAGCTTGAGAAAACTTCTACGAAGTTCTTTCAGAGTCGCAAATTTGTTGAGCAGTTTTGTTTTGTGGCTTTATTTCCTTTAAATTTCTATTTTTTTGGGTCCCTCCTGATCAGGGTCATCTATTTGCATGGGAATACAACTTTAGCAATGCAAATAAGTGGAAATCTGAATTCACAGCTTCATTCTTTTTCCTGATAAAAATCACTTAGATCAGATCCTCTTATATTAAAGCAGTTGTATGAGAAATACTTTAGTAATAGAATGTTAGGATACTTCACAAGCAAAAACCACTGGGACATTACTGACCCAAATTCAATACATGAGACATATGGATGTGAAAGGTTTTACAAGATTTGAAGTTCTCTGAAAAGACACTCAGAAGATGGAAAGAAACTTCATCTTTGAGAGTAAAGCGCCAACCTGCTGGGAGATGTGGAAATTCACCATTTTTTTGGTGATGTATTAATTCCAGCAATACACCCAAGCAAAATTCAAAGTTTGCTTTAGGTTTTTACTAGACCAACACACACTAAAGGTGAGTTTGGTGCAAGTTTAAAAACATGATGTTATTTAACACATTCCACCTCTAAATTCTCTGTCCCAGGAGCTTCGGTCTTGGGTATCTTTCAAACTCAAGAGCAATGGCTGCAAAACAAATTAACTCCCCAGGGTAAACTATGGCCACACTTCTAGCGACAGCCACCTTCTGGGCTGTGAATGAAGCAAGCTCTGCCTGCCACCAGTAATCCCAACTGCAGCAAAGCACATGGGAATTATATGCCTTTCCCTACTGTCTGAAGGTGTTTAACGTCATCTCTGCCTGAAAAACATAAACCAGGAACATAAGGGAAATGCCTTTCTACAGCTTAGTTTACACAAATTTCAGCATTATCCACAGCTTGTATCAGTTCCTCTATGCCCCCATGGCCTTGGATAAGTGGTATCTGCCTGTATTCCTACCAAATCACTGGAAGCATAAACTTGCTGCAGCAAAACGAAAACAACCCTAGAGACAGCAGTGCAAAATTTGGGTTATTCAGATTTTAACTTTTCTGTATGAACAGAGAAGAAGAGCCTAACAGACCTTTTGAATTAAATCCTCTATTTATCACATCATGTCTTCTTAACTTCTGGTGTCTGTAACATCTTTTCCTTCCCTTCTGCTTTACTTTCACTGAAAATTTGAGTGTGAGGGTTCAGCACTCTCCCTCACATTTAAGGCTCCTTTCTGCTCCAGCACTGTGTGCCTGATAAGAAAAGTGCTGTAAGTAGCTGTTCTTTCTCTCAGCTGTCAGTGGAGCAACAAATGCAAAATGTTAAATACATCTGTCTAGCTCAGCCCTTCCTGTTCTTCAAAACTGCAAGATCTGCCCCTGAAAGAATATTTAGGGCATTTAAAGCTTATAAATGTGTAAGAAATTTTTAAGATGAGACATTTAAACAGCATGAGAAACTCTGAAGGTCATCACTTGCACATGTATCACCGTGACCATCAGGACTGCTGAAAATCTATTTAAGAAACATCCTTCAGGAAAACATGTCACTACTTAAACTAACAAACTTTATATTGTTTATAAACTGGCATGTTACAAGACATTAAGAAGCTTTTCTTTCCCACTATTTCCAGGACAATTAGCACAAAAATAGAGTGGTGTCATCTTGTTTAGCACTTGTAAGAGAAGTCTTTCCATTTTAGGCCACGAATACATGGCTGGGTCTGGAGCAGCCATGAAAAGCAGAGCAAAAATTTGACAGTGCCTTTAAAGAGAAATCTTTCTCCTGTTGTACTGAATAAACTAAAATAAGGCAGAAATCAATGGAGCACTGAGAGAAGCACTTTGTGCTTCTTCAGTGCCTTTACACAATGAGAGATGCAATCATCTGACTGTTAAGTCTTCCTAGAACTCATTTCACATTACAACAACTTTCACTTAAACATGAACATATCAGAGCAGAGGATTGAAGTGCTCAGTGGCAAGTCTTAGAAACCACGGAACATCCTCAATTATAATTTTGTTAAAACATTTCTTGCATGGTTTATGTATTAGCAAAGGTTCAATTAAACACATGATTGAGGTGTTTGATGGTGGGAAGGGGGTTGCCCAGTGCCTCTTGTTTGTGGACAGAGATTGTATCGCTCAGCAGAACAAGCTCACACTGCCGCTGTCAACAGCCACCTCCTGGTCCCCCGGCACAGTGCTGAAAACTTATATTCCCAGCACAGCACCTTGTCTCCAACACCTCATCTCCCTTAAATCTGAACCGGGAGAATGAAGACCATCCACCACAGCTGCTTTTGAGAGCAGGAGATCAGGGTAAGTGGGAGCAAGGGAATACATGAAGGGTGAAAAGAAAAATCTCCTTGACTGAAGCTGTTGTACTACCTTGTAAGAATTTTTCGTGTCGTAATAGTTCACAATCACTGCTGCAAAATTTGAGAAGGAGAAGACTATTACTGGATGTTGTGCCTATTTTATTTTTCAATACAAAACTAAGAACCCTGTATATTGACCTAAATACTCAAAACAGCCCATCATTAAACCCTGTGTTGATAAAAATGAGTCTAAAAAGCTGACTCTAACAAGTATCACTTATATTTTATATTTCTAGGTTGCATTTTTGTCTAGAGACATTTACCAGCTCCTGTTCTGTGTAGTAAGGCAATCACTTTTAGAACAGAGGAAGGATTCCAGCTCTTACTGAGAACTTGCCTGTACTAAATTAGTAAGATTTCCCTGTAATAGACTTTTAAACATAAACAGGCTCTTACTCACCAGATTAATCCACTTTCATGATTTTAAAAGACTGCCTGAAGCTAGATGGCCAGTCAGCTATTCCATTTATAGACACTTAATTGCACCCAAGTTTTATTCATTAGAATTTAAGAGGGCTTAATACCTCTGAAATGAGGACCCCTAATAGCTGTTAGAAGTTGCATATTCACTTAGCAGCAAACAAAAAATCTAGAACTAGGCTCGGTTCAGACTATTTGTTTTAAGACACTACACTGAGAACAATGTAGACATGCATCCTGTTTATTCAGCAGGCAAGGACATAACAGCCATCAGAACGGGATGGCTCTTTTACACCACCATGACAGTAAGAGCAAGCACTACAGTTCAACCTCAGTACTTGTCTCCCCAATCAGCAGTGAGGAAGAAAAAAGAGGAATTTTTTTTATACTGCAAACATCAGGCAATAAACCCTCAAGTACCACAAAAAGTTACACCACTACACAGTACCAAAAAAATTCAGTTTAACCAATATTCCAGAGAAGGTTTATACTGGCAGCACAATCAGTTGAAACTCTGTTGATGAAGACAAGCCTTATCCTCCATGAATTTTCCTTCATTGTGACCCAAAGGAATAAAGACCAATAGACACACACTGACACAGGCTGTGCTCAAGACTGTACACTGTTTTAAGTACATCTATGGATATACACTGTTATATACATGTAATATATGCTTTCATATATCCTTATCCTCACAGAAACAGAATTATCAGTGGCATACTCAGGAGACTATGGTTTGTTAGGGAACACTAATTAAAAAAAATCTGTTTTTTATCCATTCAGCTTAGATAGCTGACAAACCTCTTAAGGGGTAGGGTGAACCCTCGGATCAATTTCTGATCCCCTCAACACTTTGAAGTACTTACAACAAAAGTAGCAATAAAGATTTGACATAATCTGTGCATATTGTGAGAAGTAACATAAGGAGTTAATTGACATTTTCCTACCACATATTTTTAGACAAACATAAAACTGATGTGCTGGATCAGACCCAGAGATCCATTAGCCCAGTTTCCTCTTAGACTGAACACATTATTGGAAGCTTTTCCAAGGGTCCTGTAAGGTCTGTGAAGGACAACTGCCCTGCCTTTATAGCACATGGAGACCATGGACTAGATATTTTCCACTCTGAAGTCAATTACTTTCAGGTCTTTCCAAAACATCCAGTTACATCTGAGGGTATTAATATACAAATGTAAATAAATTCACTATTAATAATAAACTTTGTTTTAAAAGTAAATATTTATTTATGTCAGCTGTAACGACAAAGTTAAAATTTTTCCATGGTAAGTCTGCAAGCTCTGACAGAGATAACAAGCCATGAAACAAACATGTTTTAAACTATCTGCATCTTAGGCTCACTGGAAGGAAGACCTAAACAGCAGGATTTTTTTTGTTTGTTTTATTTTGGTTTTGTTTTCAATAGGGTGGTGGGTTTTTTTAATTTGTTTTTACCTTTTAAATGCTTCAGCAGGGTTCCTCTCACACTCCCCGGGCTGCAAGAGACTTTGAATAGCAGGATCTCTTAGTTTGTCCTCATATCCCGGGATCAGTCCACTGCGGCATATTTGTGTGACTAAACCTCTAATGAAGCCTCCAACACAGAGTGTGTCAGAGTCCTGGGCCCTGCAGAAATGGAAAGCCAGAGCCTGGCGATGTAAGCCTCTTTGTAGGTTTGCAGGTGAGCTTGGCCACAGCAACTCAGTGCAGAGGGCTGTCTTCCCACTACCGGGCCCTCCTACCAACAATACACCCCAGGCAGCTCCTTTCCCAGAGACAACACCGGTATTATTCCCAGAATTCGCTACAAGAGATGGTTTGTTGGCAGCACTGCCACCACAGCTCGCTTTCTCCTGGAGGCAGTGCTGAAGCTTGTGGAAAACCCACTCCCTACAGTAAAACTGCTTTCCCTGCAGCAAGCTGGTTTGAGCCATCTTATAAAGCTTCTTCTCTAAGATGTGTCATAAGCTGCAGCACATCTTCAACATCTCAGGAGCAGGGAGATGTGCGTTCATCCAGCACAGGACAATCTTGTGCACAGAACTTGACAGAGGTGACGGCGACTGGTCACCCTTCCTCGTAAAACTCAACAGCCTCTTCTCTGCAGGAAGGGTGTCACTCCATCTGTGCGCTGTGTTGGGATCGGCATGGCACAATCACAGCTCAGCTGACATCGTGCAGCGGTGGCTGGTACCAGCCCTCAGCAAGACTTCTGGCGTGGCTCACAAGTTCATGCAGCTCCATGGCTGCATCTGTGGTTTAGGCAGTTTTGTGTGTTCCCAGTGTACAGGGGAGACAATACATCTGGAAAAACTGAGGGAAAGCCAACTTTGCAGTGTATACTAAATGCCTTTCAACTCTAGGCATTAATCTCTCTGGATATACATACAGAAAAAGCTGTCCATAATAAAATGTTCCTTCTGGGAATTTCATAAAAAAAGTGATTTTTCTTCAGAGTACTATATACAGACCACAAACGTGGCAAGTACCCCTGACTAAAGCAGCCAGTCTGGACAGCGTGCTTTGCAGACTTCATACATCTGGGAGAGTGTCTGAGAAGTGCTTCACATTATGGTTTCTTATGCAGTAGAGGAGATGGGGTAAAAAAAATGTTTACAGCTTCTTATTTCAGTACATTCATAGTGTCTTCTTCAGGAACTTGAATTCTTACTGAACCTGTTCTCAGGTATCTCAATCGCAAGATGTCAGAAGAGACAACATCTTCCCCTAGAGCTCTGAAATAAAGGAGACAGCACTTTTAACCCTACATGCAAGTCGTAATTCAGTCAGCTGCAAACGCAGACAACAAAGAGCAAAGTCAAGGGCTCATATTCCTTATTTTTGCTAATACTGTTAATCAAAAGAGCTGTTTCAAAGAAAATTTGTTGTTACGAGGTGTGATCAGCCACATGCAAAAAACCCAACAATAAACAATGAGCAGATATGACAGTGGCCTCAAAACCACAGCAAGTCTTGCATTTTCTCCCGAGGAGAACTGAATATAACCCTTCATCCCAGAAACATTCCTCCTAGCGAGGCTTCATCACCGAATCCTCTCCTCACCCCATTTTCCTCCCGCCGGCTGCGGGCGTTTTTGGGAGTTTGTGTTGCAGGGCAGCGCTGCTCCCCGCACGCTTCTTTGTTCGCGGCAGCGGCGCCCGGCAGCCCCGGGGTCACGGCGTGACACCCCGCGCCACCGCCCCGTGCCCTCCGCGGCACCCCCGCACCCCGAGCCACCGCCTGAGCCCGGGCTGGGCTCCAGCCCCGCGCTCTCCCAGCCCGGGCGCCGCCGCGCAGGCACGGCTCCGGAGCCACTTGGCAGCGCGACCACCTCCCTCCGGGAAAACCCCCGAGCAGCTGGGGAGCGCCCCAGCCCTTCCTCTGCCTCTCGCCCCCGGCGCGGCGCCACACGCCCTGTGTTCGCCACCCTCCGCCGCGCACACGCCCGGTTCCGCACGGGGACCCGGGCACTCGCTCCGCGCCCGGCGGGGACCCCCCAGCCCNGCCCGCTCCCCCGGCGCCTCCCGCCGCGGCCCTGCAGGGGGCGGCCGCGCCTCCCGCCGCGGGCCTGAGGCGCCGTCCCGGCCGCGCTTCGCAGCAGCGAAACTTGAGGGGAAAAGGTCCTGGCTGGAGGCGAGCCCTCCGTTACCCTGGGGCAGACACGGCTCCTCACATTACAACCTTATTGAACTTATCTTTCCAAACGAAGCACAGACACCTCAGAGCTTTTCTCATTGCCTTTTCTTCTTTTTGCCCTGAACTGGCCCATTTCAGACAGAACTCCCATTAATTATCCTGACAGCCTCCCCAGATAGTAGCATCAATTTGGAACCTTTTCCACCTTCCCTGCCTTGCTTTTGTGGATACAGAAATCGAAAAATCGTGTTTCCAAGACTGGGAGCTCCAAGAGGCATCCCACATCCTTCCCTTACACCACGTTAAAGTGACCCTTGAGCTTTACAGTTCGTGGGTACCTACAAACCCTTCGAACGGGGGACCTTAATATGGAAGAAACCGAGTTAGAACTTCCTCCAGTACAACTTTAATATGGACGGAAACAGAATGGACCTTGCTCCAGGACACCTTTACGAGGCCCTTGTAAAGCCCCTTCCACCCATGACAACAAAACGACCACTCTCCTCCTTTATTTTGTCTGTGACAGAGCAAGGGAAGGATTTCCATTAAAATTTGCTCCCCTCGGAGCTAGCTGCATTAGTTATGATAAGGCACTTTTCCATCAAGGATCAAGGTTTTACGGTTGCTAAATAGTGCCTTCATTTTAGCACGGCTCTGTATGGTTTCGTACACCAGGTAATTACAGTATTGTGGAGTACACACTGAATGTATCCATAGGACACAATGGAGTGATTTAGGGCCCTTCAAGGAGCATCCCAGGATTCTTTGCAGGAACAAAATGAAAAATTAAATAAATTCAGTTGGTGTACTGAAGAGCTTAGAAAAACAAGTCTGTCTGCTTCTGAAAACCAGTAGAACAAGTTTGAAGAACCTTTGGAAGCAGTGAATTACAAATTCACAGAGCAATTGGGAGTGGGGGAGAAGCAGAAATAAGATTAGTAGTAAGAAAATGTTGTGTGGTTGTTTTGTTTTGGTTTTTTTTAAGCTTTCTGACTTGGTTCGTTTTTTTTAACCATACACTTTAGGCAAATAATCTTCTCTAGGCTTGGTTTTTTTTTTTCTTCCCAGCTGCACCACCCTTCCATTTCGAAATGTTGTGGAAACTCAAGACTTTCAAAACTAATGCTAATACAAGTTCAAGAGACTTTGAGCTGTAAAATATTTTCTTTTACATTTTTTTTTCTTTTAACAATACAAGGATAGAGACAGATAATGGTTGGAGTGATGGGATTCCAGCTCTGGTCTGCTGAGCAGGCTAGACTAAAAACACAGCTTGACAAGGAGAAAAAAGTGTAAAAACCCCACACAGAATAAATGCAGATTCAACATGTTAATAAGCAGATCTTGGCGCAAGCATTAGACTGGTAGGTGACCAAGGGAGAAAAAAAATATATTAAATTGGATAATGGTGAGATGCAGGGGAAAGTGCATCTGCCTTTCTTATGACCAAAACACAAATGAAAACCCAGTTTAGATGAAAAGGCACTGTCAGATATCACAACATCCGGTGTGAATGTAGTGAAGCAGGTGGAATATCAGCATGGTTTGCTAAAATCAGATATTTAAATGTATGCACAATGCAGTTATAGATAATAACTGTGAAAATACTTAACCTTTCCATGCTAGTACAGAAACCCTACAACAAAAGAGGTGACAATAATTTGATTTTAGCATGGTACAGAGGACGCAAAATAATTAACCCCCTAAAACTAACTGGTGGCCACTGCATCTGAGCTACATTTCCCTTCAGGATATCACTCCTGCAGCTAACATCAGGAGTATGGAATACTTGTTGGAATTACAAAGGGAAGAAGGAGAGGGGAAGGGAAGGAGCAACAGAAGTTGGAAAAAAAAGTGGCAGGCCTACAGTGTAATTAAGCAAAATACTGCAAAGTCCAAAGCATGACCTTTCAAAAAATTTCTGTGTACAACCTAAAGGTGAAGGTTGGGAATGGCCTTGCACTGACCCCCCCTCAAATTACTACTAGGAAGCAAAAGCATATAAATGCTTCCAGTGAAAAATCCTTGTCTTTAAAAAAAGAAAAAAATCTAAAAATAAGCTCAAAGGGTTAAAAACCCAAGGTTGTCATGAAGAGGTGCATCCGCTTCGGCTGCAATCTTTCATCTGTACACAAGAAACTAAGACCCTGAATCCAACCTTCAAAAGCAAGGGAGGAATTTTGTTATCAAGATTATTTGCATAGTACCTCCTATACCTAATGTGACGGCTCAGATGACATCATCCTGGTGAATTATTATAGCTAAGGGTCAGATATTTCTGATACAATTGTGCAATGTTGTAGTTAATGAGACAGTATCAGGATAAGAACCAAACGTTATTTTTGTGGTTTTGCATAACTTAGTTTGACATAGGTAGCAAACAAGCCATGATCTAATTGGCTGCAACCTTGCAGGCTACAAGACTGACAGATAAGGCCTACAAGAAGATGAAATGGAGCAAAATTTCCTATCTGAAAAAAAAAACCCAACAAATCCCGCTCTATACTTTTAGATTCAGTGGTCTGAAGCTGTGGGAACCTTCCTGGTGAACCCGAGCCACACTGAGGCACCTGATTTTAAACGATGGGACATTTGTGTCATGCATGATTCTAGGTATGGTTTTGTGCTTACTTAAATGGCAGTTAAGGCTAAGAAAAGAAGAAACTTTGAGTAAAAAGACTGCACAAAAGTTGTAGCATTAAGAAGCCTGCACCAACACTGGAAAAACCTGAGGAGGTGGGTTAAGCAAAAATCTTTTATGCTTTCCAAATGATTTGCCACATCTTTTGCAGAGTATTAGGAAAGACTACTATGTACTTTTCAGTTATTTCAACAGGTTTAGTATGATGTTATTTGGATGTGAAAGCAGGCAATCCCGATGGATGACAGAACATAACAGATCACAATGAGAAAGGCAGCGTGAGGCTGATCCTTGAAGTCATCAAAATCTGAGCCATCCCATGTGTACACAAACTCCTGTGTGCTTTGCGTGTGGTTTGGAGCGCTGTTTCCAGCTCGCCTCGGTGGTGTTTGGTGCATGAGTCAGCCCTTGCGGGTCCCGCGGTCGGGGTGCACGCACGTCCCAGCCAGCTCGGAGCCGGCGCTGCGCTCAGGGGGAGCGGAGCTGCAAAGCCTTGCGAGCTCGTCATGTCTCGGGTAGAGCTTTGGGCAGGCAGTGATTCACATCCAGAAATAAATGTTTTGCAAGGGTGGGCCTGAGGCGTGATTATCTACTTAAACACAGAGTAGTCATTTTAACTACTTTTGTAACTTTTGAGTTACTGATTTTCATGCATAATTACCTTTTAATTCAGATACTTTCATTCTCTGACAGGTAAAGTTAGCGAGGTTGATGGTAAATAAAGATAGCATAGACTTAGGATAACACAGGAACATTAACGTAAAAAAATTATAATTTCCCAAGCAAATAGTGGAAATCTTATCGCATGAAGGATTCAGGCAAAAGCATTCCTCTGATACTGATGTTTCAGGTCTTAGTCCTAAAATCTTTCTAGGGTGAGATACACTTTAATCTTGGGCCTGTCAGTATCATATGTCTCCACAAAATCACCTGGAAGTCTTGTACGTGGGTGGCCCGTGTCCAGCCTGGCACCCACAGCCAGTCTCCAATCCACCTGGTCATCTGTTGCTCCAGGTCAGAATCCCTCAGCTCCTAAATGATGGTGCTACAAGAACTGGATGTCAAAGGCCTCAGAAAGGGCTGGTTAGTTCTTATTCACCATGATTAGATCCTTCAGGGTCAGCTGGTCACTGGGTCACATCCTTGGGAATGGACTCCAAGAGGATGTGCTTCCTGAGCTCCCCAGGAACTGAGCTGAGGCTGACCATCTTGTTCCTTCTTGTCTTTTTTAAAAAAGCAACATAATGCAGGTTGGTTTTGTTGTTTGTTTTTTTTTTTCCTACTTATCAGGGACTTGCACTCACAATTTCGATTTTCAATAGATGAAGGCAATAGTGTTCTTTTACATAAGAATATAGCTAGGAAGCATAATAGTTCCTTTCAGCTCTTTCTTCACCCTTTCTCATTACCAGGTAATTTGGGTAGGACTACTATCTATCCCATCTATTGAAACTGGATCTCTGTGAACAAAGGACGCAAGAATGATTAAGTTGAAGCAAAATTAAACAAAAGATCTGGGATAGGATCATGTGGTGACTGGAACACTTGGCCAGGAGAGGAGGGAGCTGTATTTACATTCTCCCTGAAAAGGGAATAGTTCCCATTTCCAGGCTGACAGCATTCATTTCTAGGTCATTACAGAACTGCCACCACAACATAATCTAGTTGCATTTTGGTAGAGAAATAGCTATTGTGCTTTGGGTTAGAAAAGGCAATTCTCTGTTCCTTGATACTCCAGGGCCAGGGTCTGACCTGTAGCCGTGGAAAAGGGAAAGCAGGAGGTTTGCATCCACATATCCTCATCCTTTGTACAAATACATATGTGCAATGAATACTCAGCAGTGGTGGGTGTTCATTTTGTAGCTTAAGAACAGAATTAAGACAAACTCTAAGGAACTTCTGCCCATGCCTGGAAAATATTTGTATCACATGTAGGTTTAACTGTGCTTGTATCTACTCCTATGTGTTACTACCATCCTGTTGGTGCAATTGCTCATCACTACTACACTGTCAAGAAAAACACTCTGCCAGATGACTGTTCAAAATAGGAGACCAGTCTAAATGCCCTGAATTCCTTCTGGAGTAGCTTTTTTTCTTACTCTGTGCTGACGTGAGAGCACCATCCTCCCAGTGTAGCACTGGGATTGCACACTAAATTTAGTCGATAGGCTTGGAAGCACTTTTATGCCTCTTGAGCAAAACCTAGGCATTGGCTTTAAAGATTTGCTGTAGCATCTTTTTTTATATATATGTGTACAGTATATACACATGCACACACACAAATATGCATCTACACAGAACTAGGAAGATAGGAGTCTTCTGATTAATAATTGATGCTCAACCTCCAATACTTACTGGGCAAGGGTTTAGCTGGGTGTCTGGAAAATGCATTGCAATTTTTAGCCAAAAAAAAAAAAAAAAAAATCCCAACCAAATGCTTTTTAACATCTGAAAAATGCATGTTGGTGTAGTGCTCTGGAGTGCTGTTGTCTGTCCAACCTGTGTCATTCTAATCTCAAATATCTCTCTGCAGGAACATGAATCTGCTTCAGCTTCCTCCTACCTTGAAGTAACACATTACCCAATATTTGTGCAATATGAATTATGGTAGAACATCACTATTCCATTTAATAACAGTTGACAATGCACAAGGCCAGCCAAAATTAACACTAAAGCAATGATATTCTTGAAAACAGGTGCTGCAGTTGATAACTTGTCCTGTTGGATGAAAATATAATTGTCTGTTCCTTGGGAAGGGAAGAATTTAGATGCTGTTAAGTGATGGCAGGAAAATGTCTATGGAACAGAAAGAAAAAAATCCACAGCAGTAAGTCAAAAGAGAAAAGTAAATCATGAAAGTGACTTTTTATGCAAGTTGGTCCAGAAGTATAGTCAGTATCATTCTCAGACCAGGTAGGAAAGAAATTGTTATATTCTTAGGCAACTGATTCTTATGTGAATATTCAAAATAACTACAATAATGAAAGATGTTATGCTGGCACAAGATTCTTTATAAACCTAATGAAACTTAACAAAATATTTGATTTATGCGACACGTGAATAAGCTGTGATCTTCGGGAAATTTTTTGTGCAAATAACATAAGTACATACATATATATAAATATATATATATTTCTCACACAGTCTGAGTGCTTTCATCAGTCTCTGTTACAGGTAGTGTCAGAACACTTGCCCTGACCTGCTCTCTCATCTTGAGCAACTCATGTCACCTTACCTGCTTCTATTTCCCATCAGTACAATAAAAATAGTAAATCTTTCCTATCTCCTTCCTTATGCCTGGTCAAAGGGCAAGCTAAAGTAAGGTTCGCCAAAATATTTTGTACCACTTCAGTAACACAGGATAGGCATAAACGTGCTCCAGCCAGCTAAGTTTGACTGATGTGTTATTGAATCAGCATAAACTCTTCAGGCTAAACCAGAAGTAATAAATAACCAAAATACATTTTGCTGTATAAGCTCTTACAAACTTCTGCCCTAAGCCTGTAGCAGCTCAAAAGCTTTTATGCAAGAAGGCACACTGTGATACTATAATGAGTCATTTTAACGCATTTTCTCTCCATCTAGTTTACCCTGGCTCAAGAGTTTCATGTTATTTGTGAATTCATGTGTTTTAAACGCTGCACTGCAATCCTTAGGCAGGCAGGCTGCCCAGGTCGGTTAGCACTGACTGTTGCCCTTCTGCCATTCTTCTCAATTTGTGGGCGCTCTGCAAATCATCACTTTAGAAGTGAGAAAATGGCAGGATTTAATTTTGCCCATCCTTTTAAACAAATTTCACTCACACAGGGAGCAGCCTGTTTCCTTTGCAGCCAGGGCAGCATCCTCCCTTCCATCGCTTTACCTGTAAGACTACTACATCTATCAAATGCAAATTTGGGGTTATCTGTAAGCTCAGCTTCCAGAGTTATCAGCACTTTGGAAAGCAATATGGAATGCAATCATGCCTTTCTTTATTCCTTAGCAGAAGGCGTGCTCAAAATAGCAAATATAGATCCTCCTTTCTTAGGAGGAGACTCAAGGAACACGGAGCACCTACAGGAGTTCGGTGGGAGCACTGGAGGAGCCAGGAGCAGAAAGAGCAAGTTCAGAGCTGTCCTGGTGGCCCTTGCTGGCAAAATTCCTCATAGGACAGCTCTGGCCTTTGCCCTTGCCAAACTTCCACTGCTCCACCCAAGTCTATTTGAATCGTCATGCCCATTGCTTGCAGAATTATTTTTGTGCTCACAAAGTTAGTAAATACAAATAATCAGCATAATCCTAAAAAAAAAAATTGCTATATAAATGATATTTTTTCCAGTCTGAGGCCACTAGGCTCCTGCAGACACTCAGAAAATAAAATTACTCATGACAAATTGTAATCAACAGGGGTAAATATAAAAGATTTTTTAATCTGTTTCACTGCATCTATGAAACCACTTGATTAGTCCCCTTCTAACACATTTTTAAACACAGATGAGACATAGTGAGATGAGGAATTTTTAGAGCATATTTTGGATAAGTTTGCATAGATTAATTGCAGATCTTCTGAATCTAGAAGAGGCAGCTAAAATATATCCTTAGAAATGTCCCATTAGACTTTGAAAATAGAATGAGAAAGACAAATTAATGTTGATTGAAAACCAGCATGTGCATTTTGCATGAAAGTGAATTTAGTTTGGTCATTAGTGTCATTTGATAAGCAGAATTTCATTCCCTTTCCCTAAATAAGAAACTCGCTCTGTTTTTCATCAGCCAGACTATTTATTCTAATGGATTTTAGGAATCCAAAAAAATTTCTTTTAAAGGGAATGAAAAGGAAAGAATCAAATTATGTTTCCTCATGCAACACAGCAAAATAACTCGAAACTTTAGACACATACTTGCATCAAAGCAACTAACTTTTCCACTTGATATTTTCTCACATGAAAAAAAAAAACCAACAAAAATTGAATTTGGTGTGTCGTAATAGGAAAACCAGTTATTTCTGCACCTACCAAACACATAAGCCACGTGATTTACTGACACTTCAGAAGGTAAAGGTAATTCAGGAGAGATTTAGAAAGTATATAAAATTGATTCAGGGCAGATGCTAGGTTTGGATATTTGTTGGCTGTTCCTATGAAGTGTCATAAGCGACTACAACCTGAAATAGTAGTAGTAATACCAGTAACAGCAACAGCTTCCACCAATTTCCTTTTTTGCAGTAATTGACAAAAAATTCCCCTAAACTGACAGATGCAGACTTTTCCAATGGGGTTTGGATTTCAGTGGCATTTGGTTTGGCCCAGTCGGTGTCAGGGAACCTGGAAAACAAACATGATGATTGCTTTGAAAGAGCTCTTCATCAGCACTGAGTGTGATGAAGCATTCCTGAGTATCTTCCTGTTCACTATTAGCTGGTCTCCTGCCATTCAACTTGCATTACCCAACACCCTTCTCTGCCTTTTCTGCATGGCTTTAGCACGCTGTAGAAATCCAAACTGAATTCAAAATCTAGGACATGAGATCAAAGGGTTCGGGTACTCGCTGTTTCCACGCATGTGTCATCTTCATAAAATCCTGTTAACGCTCTTATGACGCAGACAATTGAAATGGAACCTGGGAGAAGGGGTAAAGGCCTGGCTTAGGCAGCAGAGAGTTTATGGGATTGTTTTATGGCTATGGAATACACGGCCCAAAAGGATTAAAGGATATTAGATGTAGAGCAAGATTCATCTTCTTATTTTAGCTTTCTCTTGGAAACAAGTCTCATAAAAAAGGTCTAAAAAATACAAATGAAGTTGAGGTTAAAAGAGTAAAAAACCATGAATTTGATGATACAGTTCCTCTGGAAAAAAACAAAAAAAACCACCCTAGTCTATTGTTGGAAAGGTGTATTCAACTAAACAAATTGATGAGCCAGACCCATTCACTGATTGATTCATTTAGGTTGGAAAAGACCTTTAAGATCTTTGAGTCCAGTCATTATTCACTGCCTTGTAGGTGAGCTCCTGAACCTGCAAGAAGACTGGAAAAAAAGCCCAAAGCCCATTTTGCTGCGTAGTCATAAGCAGCAGACAAAAAGCCAAAGAGAAACTGTCAGCAAGGCTCTACTCAGTTTTGGCAAAAACCACTCCAGCACTTTAATGCTGAGTATACTTGGAAACATTAAGAGGTGGCACATAGGACCTTGAAGCTGAGGATTTAGCAGAGGGGAAAAAAAATATTGGAAGGATTTAAATGGATTAAGGGGGTAATGGGACCCAGGCAGAAGGAGGTGGAGATAACTTTACTGTCTTGTAAATGAGAAGAGGGAGAGATGATAAATGGAGTTCTGAAGCCTCCACAGTTTAAATTATCTGGGTGGGAGTCAGGTGTGAATTGCTGGGGAAGTGCGGGGACTAAAGGGATTTCTGTATTTGCTGGTGCAGGTTAAGTTTGCCTTCAGGTGACACAGTCAGTGGTGGAAATACTTGAAGCTGCGTCTCACATATCTAAGGCCTGGGGAATAATTCTCAGTGTGAGAAGGAACCTTTAGTGTCTCACTAGAGACTCGGTGAAGTGAGACAGAGGGGCAGCACAAAAATCAACCTTGACAAACGTAGGAAAAAGTCATTAGTCACTATGGCAAAGACAATCTTACTATAAAGGAGAGGACTGAAAGTAGTCTGAAAATAACTGAGGAAGCTGCCTGTACAGCAGATAGACATGCACTAGAAATCAGTGTGTATCCAGGACATCAACAGCTTTTCAATCACATTGCCAAGAGCCTCATTTTAAAATACTTTTGCAACTGTTTTCAGATTAAATTTGTATTTCTCAAGGGGTAAGAATTCATCTGGTGCCTGGGACTCCGCTATCATATCTGCTGTGTTTTTCTGCAGGTTTTAGCAGCTATTTATTTTCTTTCCCTTTCACCATTAATCACTACTTACACTCCACTACACTACTTACACACTTTCCCTTTCACCACTAATCACTCTTACAGTAAATCAAAACAAACTGATTCAAGCCAGGTTCATCAGAAGTTCCATCTGGTTTTGTCAGAAAAACAGAAAATAAACGCAATGATTTTCTAATTAAGAATGATAAATTATGGCCCTATATGAAGCCACTATATTAGCTACCCATATTAAGACACTCGTTAATGCCATTGCCATAATAGGAAAACAATCATTTCTGTCCTTTGACAAGTGTTCCAGATCTCAGAAATCCCTGAAAGTCAAGGAGATGCCTTTAAGGAAAGTCAATAGCTAAACGTCCATTTCCAAGGAATTTTAGACTTGTCTGTGTTTTCTCTTGCACTATATTCACAGCATTAAATTCAGTGGAAGAGGATTAAGTATTTTACTACTAATTCAGCATATTATTACTGGAGGTAATAGCATTCATGTGTATCAACAGCTTTATAATCCTATTGACATAAACCAAAGTCAGATGTGAGCAGTACACAAGGACGGCGGGGCCTGCAGCAGTTGTCCAAGCAAGGCTCCATCCTCCTCTCTAGCAGAAATATTTTTTCACTAATTTCATACTTGCGTTTTCTCCTTGTTCAAGCCATACACCTGGGCTGGTTATGTTCTTTAGTGTTTTGCCTTCCCAGCAGAGGGTTACCACCACTAAATCCCTGAGTAGCTTGTTAAGGAGCTTGCGTGATTCTTCTAAACGTTCCTCGAGATCCACCCACACCACAAAAAGTAATTCCCTCCCAGTGAAATCAAATTATATTTAATCTGGAAATTTAATTACGCCGCGGCAATAGGTATTTTTTGAACGCCATAGATTAGGCGGATTAATCAGATGCGCGGGAGGTAGGCGGTTGGTATTAATAAGGCAAAATTTGTTTGCACTATATGTACAGACAGTTCTGAAACTGCCAGCCAAAGCAGAAAGAAAGGATTTGCCTTGGTGCTGTTAATGAGAAGTAGATTAGTAGAAGCTGTGCAGTTAAAACAAAACAAAACTAAACCAGCCACCACTTTAAGCCAAGCAGAGGAGTGCAAAAATAGTGTTCATTTTTAATAAATACAGCACCACTGGCTGCTGACTGACAGCTTCAATATTATCTCGCTATAAATGTATAATAATTAGTTGGGTAATTTGGCTTTCTGAGGAACATTATTAACTCTATTAGAATTACAATCAACTCAGGAAATCAGATTCCTAAATACTCTGAATCCAATGCCTGCTTTTATACACAGCATTTGGGAGGGAGCAGGGATCACGAGCACAAGCAGAGTTAGGAAAATGCAACACAAGTGTTTTAGAAACCCAGACTTTTCCTTAGCTTATGGCTGAACTGGAAGTGTTTCCAGCTCCAGAATGGGACAGGACCCCAGCATGAACTCATGCCTCGTCTGGGAAGCAGCGTGCAGTGGGAGCTGGGAGCTGGCCCGAGATGCCGCAGGGAGAGCGCAGCGGCAGCAGCCCTCGTGGGTACGGAGTCAGAGCAGAGTGTGCGTGTGTATAATTATATTCATGTTCTGATTATAGAGCCAGATGACTCCAACACATGTTGCTGCTGTTCCTGGGAGCATAGAAAATTTGGACCACACCAGTTGCCACAAAAATATGTAATGGCTGTCATCACGCTGGTTTGTAAGCAAGGCACATTGTCACCTCTAGGAAAACCTACTTCATTAATAATAACATCAATGTGACATTTCCATTTAATCCTAATGACTTCATAATTATTAATTACTGTCACTACAGAAGCAAAATCCCAGGGAAGGTGGAATCTCAGTCATATCATTCTTCACAGTTGCCAGGTATTTTCGGATTACTTTATCCAAGAAGAAAAAACAAAAAATCCTTTAGTCATTGATTTTGAGAAACAGTCACCATTAATATAGAAAATCTGAAGGAGTCACTGAAGATTCTTCTGTCAGCCTTAAAACAAAAAAGAATTATAAACAGCATTTCCTTTAGAAAAATGTTATGACAATTCAGTTTATTCAAATCACACCTTGAAGTTGTCAGTGTGTTGAGCACACACATCAAATAATATTGTTCAACTTTGGACTAAATCCTGCTGAGTTAATAATTAAGCATGATCCTATTGTCAGTGAGTTGCAAATTTATATTCTATTGCTAATAGCATCTATGCTAATTTAAATCTGCATTCACCTTTTTAAGCTTTTGGTACTTCAAATATTTCATTTGAATTAGTGAAATGAAACCAATTTTTTGTTTTAATCAAATTATTTTTTCACATTATTTGAACTGTGCTTATTGCAATTAGGAAAGGTCCCATTTAACAAGTCAAGGGAGAAAAATCCAAATTGTCCTCCACATGGTATAATTTTTTAGAGTTAGTTTTTCAAAATTATGGGATACTTTGAGAGGAAGGATTTCTGATGCATTTCAAATGTGTCAATATTTACATCCATTATTGGCTTTGCTCTTTTTGCTGCATTAAACAGATTGTATATTTAGAGGAGAAGGTGAAGCAGAGGGGATGGTCTAACTCCCTGTGTTTTTCCCCACACTGAAGAAATGAGCCAGATTACAGAGGACAAAGATAAAAGTGGATGAAAAATGGATTAAGCTACACATATTGTGCTCAGTGAGGGAGTCTGATAATATATAAATGCCATAAATGCTATTTTTAATAACGTTTTAATATTAAAATTGGCTTTTTTAGACTTCTTTATGGATGTGGCTTTGAAGAATGGCAGCATTAGCCTGAGGTAACCCTCACCTAAATTTCAGAGTTCCACTGATGTTCTTTAGATGTACATTTGTGCCAGAAGAAGACATGTAAATACAGACATTTAGCACATGCTTATCTACCCCACGGAAGTCTGTCTGCCTGTGAGAACCCAGGTTATTCAAGAAAGAATATCATGGATTACTTAGACACCTATTAAAAATTTGATCCTTGAAGCTGAATTGCTTTCCTTTTGGTATTCAGTCCGTGCAACCATTCAGATTTATACATAATAAATATATTCATACGGAAAAACCACTTTAAGTCTTCGTTGAAATGTAGAGCCCTTTAAAGCTTCACTTAATATCAAATCTGTTTTGTCATGGTCTATTTATAACACAAATAGGCAAACTTTATAAACTGCTTGGTATAGAAAAAAAGATTACTAACCAGCAAATCTTTGGATGAGAATGAGTGCCCCTTCACACACCCCCATCAGCATTGTGAAATTGAGAAATGTTTCTGAAGCAACACTCAGTGAACACCAACACACCTTTGTTAAACAGATGCTGAGAAATGCATTTAAGTGCTATGGGTATGCCCTGCAGCAAGGCAGGATACAGCAGTGCAGTGTCAAAAACAAGGACCTCTGCAAGAAACATGAGACTAGAAATGCTATGGCTGCTACTGAGGGTCTAGGGAAGTCTTTTGAGGAGGTATAGAGACCTCAAACACAGGAATATCTGGAAAGGTGGGGTTTATGGCCATAAAACCACAAGCAAGTTACACGTGTGTCCAGGCAAGAGCAGTGTACCAAGGCTATTGATGTACTGAGGGTCTGCAGAGTTAGAAAATTGACAGGGGAGAGAAGTTAGGAAGCCTTGATAGGGAAAGGTGAAGTCTATACTATAGGACATGAGTGGAATAGCAAAACTTTGCTCTAAAAGTGAAAAAACAGTGGTTAGTAGCAAAAAACAAGGTCCCAGAATGGAAGAATTTAATTACAACGATACGCTCTGTAAAGAGTTCTGGGACATGGAAGACAGTATAGCAAAAAGGAGGGCAGTGTAGGCTTTAATTAAACGCAGAGCTGGCCCTCTAAATCAATCATTATTTCTTGGAGGCAAGGACAAGTGCAGAGACGTGCAAATGTGTGAAGAGAATTTTGGGTAACAGCCCTGCAGATTTCTCAGAGGAAAATGCTTTGACAGATGCCGAGTGGGACTGCTTCTCCTTATGCTGAACCCGAAGGCAACAAAAAAATTAAAATTACTTCATGGCATCCAAGAAAAGTGTAAAAGAAATCTTGATGTGTAAGGCTTAGAGTTTATTTTTTGCCCCATGTTTGGAGCGAGGCATTGGAAAGAAAACAGACTCATATTCTGATTCAGGTAAAATTCAAGATATCACTCTCAGCAATTCAGTACAGTTTTACTTCCCATGCAAAGACTGATTATCTTGGCCATCTTGCATGTTTAACCACAGTTAAAACATTGTTCCAACTCTAGATGTAATTTAAACATGCTTACATCCATAAACACAAATAGGAACATGTTTCCTGGACTTCAGCCAAGGATCCTAGTCCAGTGCCTTTAGTGGGAAGTGGTCTGAAACACCAATCTGCCAGAGGATGAGAAAGTCTGCTCACTGTCCTTAAGGAAAAATCATATCTGAACAGAGTTCCTGGTGATAAACCAGACCGGGGTTTTGCAGGCAAGCTGACAAAAAGCATTTATTTTTAAACCCTGAAACAGCAGGTTCTTGGCCATGACATCTGTAAATGCCTGTCATTTAAATGGTGGGAAAGGGAGCACCGTGAAGGCTTGTTACTTGCCAGTCAAGGCTTTGCATCTTCCCGTTTCTTGGAGTTACGTTTCTAGTCAGTATTTTCCAGGAACCTTGTCCTAGCATAACGTGACAACACCACAATCAGAGGTAGCCAGCGGCCCATAACTTGAGGACACCAACCTTGACAGGAACAGGCGTTGGGTGGGGAAGCAGATGAGGCAGACAAGACAAAATAGTTCTGGCAATGACATCAGGAGATTGGACAGATCCTGTGAGATAACCATCCAGCTCTTAGATTTAGGATTTGTGAGAGGCTGTAGACATGAGAATGACACTGACCTTCAGTGAATCCAACAGAACTAGGCCAAAAACATGTGGAGGATTTCAAATCCACTGTGACTGGAACACAATCTTTGTGCCTCTTTCTGGGTCTTGTGAAAGAACAGCTCCACCTCTGAACACCTTCAGCATCAGTTTTCTCAGGTGTCTCTGTACCTCTAGGATGAAAGCTGCTTGGTTCTTTCTGAACAGATCAGAGGGGATCAGAGGGATAAAACTGTTATTTATCCACCCCATATTTCAGTCAGGAAAGGTTATAAAAATGTGTACATTTAAAATCTTGCCAGGTCTGCACAAATGTATGGTCATTCATGAACATGAAGTACTCTAAGCATGTAAAGTGCTTAGACACATTCTTAAAAAGTTAATCTGTTTGTAGTAAAATGAACCTTTTGTTTCTCACTGACATGAGTCCCATCTCATGCAAGTAGCTGTATCCAAGAAAAAAAGAAAAATTGCCATTTTTTCATCTGTAGGTAAGAAGGTATCTATATTTAGGGTTTTCTATGTAGTATCTGACATGGGATAGTGGTATGGCAATATTTGCTCACAATTTCTTTGTTGACTCATGTGTCTGGTTGGCTGCTCAGTGTTGATGTGCATATTTAGTTATTGGAAAGAAGGAATTATTTGTCTGGACATAGATCTAAGTTTAGAAGACTCCACATTTTCCAACAGAGCATTCTACAACCCATTTAACTGTGGAAAAAAAATATTTGGGAAACCAGTCAACTGCTTCTAGGTTATGCTAAAGTCTTTTTACTGAGGGAAAAGACCTTGAATCAAACGTCTGGAAACAAATCACTCACAACATTCCTGCAGCTTTGAAGCAGAATGCGTGGTCAGGATGGAAGGCAGGGGAGAAAAACGAAACCTCAGAATGAGTTTCCCTCTTGCAGTCATCAAAACCTCGTGCATTTAATTTGTCCCAGTTGCTTTGGTTGGCACCAGCAGTGAGAGGAACCCATTCTGAGGAATCCCCCACAACTGGAGACAGCCTCAGATAACATCACATCTCAGTTACAACGACAGATCCTCCAGATCTGCATTTCTACTCATCTGATGGCACAGATGTTCCTGCACCTGCTCTCTACCACAAACATTTTCCATTCTCTTGGATGAAGTATTCTCTTTCAAACCTGTTTTCACCGTAGGGAACAGAGCTGGAATGCAAAGCCATCACCTCTGGTCAGAGCTGTAGCTGGGATGCACTGGGTCGCTCTGAAGCAGCACAGACCTACTTGGCTTTAGCAAATGTGGAGTTTAAATACTTAAATAAACATAGTTCTTTTCGAGACAAGTGGCAAACATAGTCTCCAGTCCTAATGTAAATAAAAAGCAAAGCATACTCCCCCGTTTCACAGTAAATAAAGTAACTGAAGCTAAAACTAAAGACACACAGAATTCTGTAATATCAAACAACCACCCACAGAAGACCAACAGAAACATTTAAAAGAATGTTAGTTCAAGAATTGCTTCGTTTTCTCCATTTGAAAATTAAAATGCAAGATAACCCATTTAGCCTAAAATAATTTGTTAATGTTAACTTACTGCCTTATCAGGGGTTCTTAAGATAAATATCCTTAGATCTTGACCTTTCCAGGATTTGAAGACTATACTTAAATCTTTTGATTACTTTTTTCTCCCCTAGAAGAACTGAATCCCCTTGCTATGGTACTGCATGTGAATTAAGCCTCTCTTACAACTATTAGATTTCTAAAACCATCATTAGACATGGCAGATTTTTTTTTCAAATAGTTGCCAAACTTTAATTCTAATAAGTGTGTCCTCTAATGACATTATGTGAAATGCAGTGGTGAAATGAGCTTGCTAAATCATTTTAAATACGCCAGCTGCCGTAAGTCAGGCTTTACTGGTGTGGTTATACCCAGCAGTTTTTAAGGGGTAAAGGATGGATAAAGACTAATTTCTGCCAAGGAAAAGCTCCTTTCTTCCTAAGGAAAAAAATCCTAAATGAGTAGGAATTCATAGAAACAGGTACACTTTTCTGCCTTTACCCTCAAGTAACATGGGACAAAAGAGTATTTTACAGCAATTTTGTTACAGTTAACGGAATGATTTTAAAAGCCTTTTCTTTCCATTTATTTTAATGTCTACAACCTTCATTTCTAACGGCCTGGGTTTTATGAGTTAACTTGCAGGGACAGGTGATTTAATGCTATTATATGGTACAAATCCTTTTCCCAGGATGAAAGGAATCCCCAGGGAATAATGGAAAATTCCCTTCCTTCTTTCCATTTGTCCTGTCTGTCTCTGCAACAAGATAAAGTTTCACTTTTCGAAAGTATCTCTGAGAATATCTATGAACACATAAGAAATAAATTAATATTGCACACTGATATATGCTTTAAGAATTATGTATTTGCAGTGTTTGAGTTCTTTTATAACTTCCTGGGGCATACTAGAAGGCCCACTGGAAAAGTAATTCAGGGAAAGGGGTTTGGGATTCAAGAAAACCACAAAAAAAAGAGAATGGATTTTCATCTCTATCTACAAAGCAAGTCTTGAACATGACTAAGGCACTTAAAGTTTGATTTTTTAATAATCTTTCTGGCAATAAATTATATTATATTCAACACGTGGTTCCATTGAAGTGGAGTAAGTATAGTCAGTTGTAAGAATGAGCTGTTAGGCCTTACCCCACCTCAAACTTAGAGTAAATGAAGAAAAAGGATATTAAATATGAGAAGTTGAAGAGTCACAACAAAATGCAAGTTAATCAGTATTGCTTTTTCCCTGACATATATATAAATAATTAATATATATTCAGATTTTCAGATGTACCTGTGTGAGTGACTCACATGAAAGGACCAAATTAAACATCTATTACAATATACTTCTCACTTTTGGTCAGTCAATATGTCAAACAAAATGATGTTCATATTTCTAAACCCGGAATTTTAAAGAAGTTCTTATTTTACAAGTTGAAATTTTGCTGTCAATAATAAATTAAGAACCACAAAATGTTTCAAGCTGTGTTGTGGTAATCTGCAGGAGCACATCAAAAGCAATGACGATTCTTCAATGTTTCTTTTTAAACAACAGTACAAGGAAGCAAAAAAAAAATTCCAGAAGTATCTAAATGGTTTGCATTTTTTCATCCTGTTGAGAAACTGCCTGAAAAATCACATTCTCAATCCATTTGCAAATAACCCCTAGATGGGTTAGAAAGGGTAACTCGTGGAAGTTGTATCCTGTACATTATGTAAACCAGATGCAGGTATATTACTGACTTATTTCAAAAGAATTGGATTTTTTCATGTTATCTAATGTTTTCTAAATATTAAGTAGAATTTAAAAGATATGAGTGAATCCAAAGTACATCTGGTAAAATTTCCTTTACTTTTTAATTACCTGCTTGCTCTGGCGTTTCTGTGAGTCCCTTTGTGCACTTCCATTTTCAGACCTGCTGGATGAAGTAGCAATTATTAGGCTCTTTTTAAGTGACTATTTGCTCTTTAGCAAACTTACTGTCTTCAGGAGACGAGAAATATTCCTTGCTGAAATTATTACCTTTTGATTAAAAAAAAATTGCTCAAGTGCCTAAAAAAAAAAAAAAAATCCGCAAAACCCACATGAAAAACTGCCACAGTAATTTTTCAAAAGTCTTATCTGGAAGGTTGAAGAGGACAGATTATATGTCATATGACATTGCTTCTGATTCTTCGGCTGCCTGAATCCATGCTGTGAAACCTTAGAAAATTAGCAGAAATTACCACAATTGCATGTCAGAGGAGAGGAGGAGGTGTGAGGTGCTCCTTGCCTGGCCCTACCTGCAGGGCTGGGGCAGCAGTGAGGGGAGCTCGCAAGCAGGGAGCAAAGCTCTTCTTTGTACCCCTGCTGGGCCCTGTCAGATCTGGGGCCTAACAAGGAGCCCTTGGGCTGCTGCAGCTGCCCCTGCTCAAAGGAGAGTCAGCCCTTCCCTGAAGGCATCAAGTCACCTCTTTCCTAACAGGAATATTCCAGGCAGGGAGCGATGCCATCAGCTGAAGACAGGCTGGTTTGGTAGGTCCTCCAGGTCCAGATAGCGGAGATAAGCATCTCAGTGCTCGTTCCTCACTCTCCCAGTTTCCACCAGCCCCTGGTCTACCCTGAGCCCCTGCAGCATTTTTTGGGTGCCTTCCCAGGCCAGCTGCAGAGGGCTGCAGAGGCAGCTCTTGGGTGCCTGGGTGCTGGTGGGAGGCACAGCTGGCTCCGTATCTGCACTTACATCGCGGGAGTCACCAGCCTGTGTACTCTGCGCACTTCCAGGATCCTTTGATTTGCTTACCTCAAATTCAAATTGGAAGCAGCTTTCTGTGTGCTGGCATACCAAGCAGGAAGGAAGATCTTCCAGGGGAAGGACTGGTGGCAAAGTGCAGTCATTCTATCCAAAACATGTGAGGAATGAGGTAATATGGGCTATTCCTCCCACTTCCCGCAGGATTTCATCAGAACTGCAGCCAGCTGAAGGCATTGATCTCAAGCTGCAGTCCTCTTGGAAGGTACTCCAAAGAGTGGGAAATTCATTTACAGAAGAATTAAAGCCTGTTTCAAACCTCAGCACTTTCCAGTCCAAGCTCTCTTGGCAGCTTTTTCTTCCTAGAGTCACACAACCAAAATACTTTTCCCTGACAGATGCAGAGGGAGATACTAATTACATAATTTCTCGTTTAGTTTTACCATCTATTGAAACACAATCATTTACCACAGGCATGGGTGTACTAGAAGGCAAATAAAATTGGTGTCCACTGGTTCACCTCCTGAAGAATGGGGAACAAGCCAAGTCACGACTGAAGTGTTATGACAGGAATGCACAGTTTGGACATTCCACTTATTAGACAATCCAGGTCAGTAACAACCTGGATTGTCACCCTACTTCACCATTTACAGTAAACAACAGAGCAGCTTTCAAAGTCCTGTTTTAAGTACTGAGCATCCCCTGTGGGCCTTTTAGTCCATCTGACATGATTGCAGAATCACAGAATGGTTTGGGTTGGAAGGGATCCTAAAGCCCATCTAATTCTAACCCCCCTGCCAGGGGCAGGGACACCTTCAACTATCCCAGGTTGCTCAGAGCACTGTCCAGCCTGGCCTTGGACACTTCCAGGGGTGGGGCAGCCACCGCTTCTCTGGGCACCCTGTGCCAGGGCCTCACCACCCTCACAGGGAAGAATTTCTCCCTAATCTCTAAACTAACTCTACCTTCTTCACCTTAAAGCCATTCCCTCTTGTTCTGTCACTACGTGCCCTGGTAAGAAGTTCCTCTCCTGCTCTCTTGTAGCCCCTCTAGGTACTGAAAGGTGCCCTAAGGTCACCTCAAAGCCTTCTCCTCTGCAGGCTGAACAACCCCATCTCTCCCAGCCTGTCCCCATACAGGAGGTGCTCCAGGCCCCAGCACCTTCATGGTTGCCCCTGGACCCACTCCAGCAGACCCATGATGTCTGTCTGACAACTGCTTTTCGTTTCTCTACTTCAGACAGGACAAACATTGCCAAGAGGGTTAAATAGGAGCTTTCACTCAAGTGTAAAACCTCAAAAAATACAGAGCATTGAGCAGCAGGAGTGCTGCAACAGTGAGTGTGCAGCACAGCAACCAGGCCTGTAAAGCTCTTTTTTGATCACATACACACCCTCTCTTACTCCTGTACAACACTGAATCAGCTCCTCTGCATGAAAGAGTTCAGCCTCTATTTACAGAAACAACTTCCCAAAATTTTACGAGTTCCAGGTTTAGTAGTCATGCTTTCAAAACCACAAAATATTTTAATTTCTAAATCTCCATGGCTCCTTTTCAGAAAGTGTTCCTGATGATGTCCCATTGATAGTGTTTTATGTTAGGAACATCTTGAAAGAAAACAGTATTTGCCATACACTTTCTGCATGCTTTTGTCTTTGTACTAATCAACCATCTGCACCCACAATCTAGATATTTCCTCTCTCAAATTCTTTTGTCATGTCTTATGGTTTATTCAGATGAGCAAATGATGACATTCACCTCTGAATCCCGCTTCTTTTCTAGGAGACCTAGCAAAGCATTATACCTACATAAGGTTTTAAATAATTCTTGGTTTGATTCACCAGTTCATGACATCCGTAGATCATTACTTCATAAAGCAATTTATGGGAATAAGATGTTCTCCCTTAGCAGACACAAGTCAAAGGAAAAACAAAACAGGCACCGAATGAGAAAGATCTTAAAGCTACATGTTTTCCAGACAGAAGATGGGAAGATCTCCAGTGGAATCTTGATTTAATTCAAGCACTGGAGACTGCACAACTCCAATTGCTATTTCTCCCTTTCATACAAAGTAAAGCCTTTAACATGACCTTGGAAAAAGAACATCTAAAGAGGCTTTTGTTCCGTAGAACAGAAATAAACAAGATTTCCTATGTTGTGATTATTTTTCTCATTAGTCAGTCTTGCCTTTAAAAATAATCAACAAAGCCATAACTTTTCCTTTGATGCTTTGGAGTGAGAAAAGTAATGGTATCAACAATAATTTGATCATGCGCTAGTCAACATTAGTCTTTATGTGGTTTTAATTTGCCTTCAGCACACTGCACATTCCAAAGAGTCACTGTGAGGAGCTTCAGAGTTCAAGCAATGTCTGATTTCCAGAAAGCTCTTCCTCATGCCAGTGAAAAAAGGAATTTCTTCCAAAGAAGCAAGTGGCAAATGGCTGTTCCCTTGGAAGTCCTGTAAGGTTTGAAGTGGAAAAATTGCACTGTAGGATTTATCACCTTGAACATCAGGGAAACTTTGTTCTGATAGGAGCTTTTTTAAAAGGTCTTTTTTAAGGAATTTAGGAAGTCAGGCATGAGATGCTCATAAAACCATCACAAAATAAGCTGTAATGGTGCTCTTTGAGCTGAAATTGTGTATGGTATAAGCAAAGCCATATTAAAACCATTCAGGGACAGTAACTTACACAGTCAGCATGAAGGACTCCTCTGCCATCTACAAAACATTTAATTTTATCATATATTCAACCATCCTACCTGGAATCCTTAACCTGTGAAGCCTTGCAAGATGATCTCAGGCAAACAGAAGAAATTAAAGAAATTCTGGGTGCTTCAGATGCGTCACCCCTGTAAGTCTGAAAGATCTCTCAGTATCACAATGGGAGTGCATCAGGACCTAGAGTTTGCCTGGATTTATGGAATATCAGGTCTTGGATCCAAACAAGAAGTACCACCAGCTCCCCTGCCCATTTCAGCTGCTGGGACTTACCCACCTGAGGGACAGCAACAAGTTCCTTATTTCCTGATGGAGCTAAACAGAAGCAATGCACCACTCTCACATCCAGAGGGAAAAAAATAGGAGTTTCCAGGGACAAGATAATCAGCATGATGCTCCAGGTACACCAAGCAAGATTTTGGGAAGAGTTTTAGCAGCAGTCCTTACTCAAAACAGAGCTAGGGGCATGGTTGGGCTGAAATACCCCCAGGGATGAGGGGCAGGTGGGGGTCCTGGATAAGGTTGGTTGGGCAATTAATGCCTATTAGTGACCTCAGGGCTAGGAAGGGGGTCTTTTAATTATATGAAATTGATGAAGTGATGCGTTCTAACCTTTTTTTAACGTTTTGGACTGTTTTTCCAAGTGCTGTAGTTTTTGATCCATCCAGTGTGTCTGCTCTGGCCCATCCAGGAGGCAATCCCAAGGAATAAACCATATTCCCACTGAGTTGCTCATCAGCCCCAAGTGTGTGGAAGCCACAGAAAGGAGAGCAAAACACAAACTGCACCTGTAACATGGATTTGGTGTTTTCAGCCCTTTTTGTGCCCTGCAAGCAATTTCTCCAAGACAATCCCATGCAGCCTTTTTTTGCCTCTTCAAAATTATCCTGGACTTTTCTGACTTTTCTTTTTCCAAAGAGTGGCTTGACCTGTAGATAGAAAAGGTGTGCTGCAATCTTGAAAGACTGGCAGTTCAAAATAGAAGAGATTATTTATTGTTGTTTGTTTATTTATCACCAGTCTTTAGAAAAGCCTCTTTGTGCTGCCATGGCTTGAGTTGAGGCATTCTTTGCTTTTGGCAAAAAGTGTAAGGAAATTCCCTTTCAAACTTGCCACAGGTCTAAGTATCCCTCTTAAAACTGTCAGTAATTGGATTTTATTGCACACAGAAATGCTCTCAATCTCCGTCTATTTACTGCATTGTAATTAAACTTCATGAAAGACACAAAAAAATGGCAAATATGAACAGCTTAAATTTAAGTGGAATAAATGATGGATGTACTCACACGAAACCTCTAAACTTGTACATTTTCTTAAACAAGATGCTGTCTCTATAATCTTTGGGGGTTTTTCCGTCTTGTTTTGGTAGTGGCTGTTTATGTAGCAACGTTAACAGACACTTGATCATTCTTCTGATTTTAATTACTCCTGACATATTTTGTTTAAAATTCCACACTGCTGTTGTAAGATAGTTTTACTGTAGACACTGCTTAGTGATATTTCTCCCTGATGAAAACATCACAGTTAGGGGTCCCTTAAGGTCAAATATTTCCTGCTGCAGCTCTGGAAGTTCAGGAACTTCCCACCACATTTATTAGTGTTTTGTTTTCAGATAAACTTCCCACAGAAAAAAAAAAAAAATACAGGCCTTGAAAATTAACTCATTGTAAGTCATCAAACAAATCTTAAGGGATATTTTAATGAGGTAAATTGGCAGTTTCATCTTACAATTTTCGTACTTGCTAGTGGAATGCATGTTCTTTTTTAGGTTAATTTATTTCCATAGCCCAGTTTCCTCTCCAGTTTTGGAGGACCGCAAAATAAAATAGCCTGCAGCTAGAAAAGGTGATGTGAGTTATTGAATCCAGTATTATATTACAAATAATCCCATCATCGATCTTCCATCCCCTTAAACGTGGTGAGGTGTATTTATGGGCAGATGCAAGAGAGCACATCTGGGGACAGTTTTGTCCCTTTGTCAGCTCTACAGTGTGAAATCTTTCAAGTTTTTCAGTGTTCTCGACAGTTTTGAGGACACCTGGGACCATTTATTTTATCTCAAGGTCCTCTGAGGATGCTTTGCTATACTTATAATATAGGAAAAATGTTTTTGTTAAAGGAGATCATTTCTTCTGCTTTCTGAGGCAAATCTATTTTCATTTCACTGGACATTCTGTATTAAACATATTATTTTGTGTTTTATATATATCCGCCATGGTCACTGAGATATAGCTTAGAGTGTGAGGTGAGGAACATTCTTTATTCTTCAGCTTGGAGGCAGAAGAAAATAGTGGGGAAGAAGATGGGGGAAATGAAGACTGAAGACACACACACATCTGGAGGAGAAAAAGGCTGGAGTCTGGTCTCTGCTTCTAATCTGCCTTTTACATTAAAAAATAAAATAAAAATGAAAGAGCCTCCACTTGGGGGGATTCATATTTTTGGATAGATAGACAGATAGATATCCTATCTTACAGATATTTCATTCTTATAGTCTGTCATTGAGATGGATATTCATTTTCCTGTATCTTCATCCACTTGAAAGGCAAGCCCCTCGACCAAGCCAATTATTTAGGACCTGTTTAAAGCTGTTTGAACTCCCTATGTAAAGAGAAGTGTCCAGGGGACGTGCATTTCACTGAGCATAGGCAATTATCTTTGGATGGGAATAAAATCCTTTGGAGGCACCTCCCTGCATGGCTTTCTGTTTGCTGTGAGCTCGGAAAAGCGAGACGTCAGTCAGGACCTCAGAGCCATCTGATGGGTCACCTCTCCGGGGACCGGTGGAATCTCAGCTATTCCTCTGCACTTCCTTTCTACAAGTTCTCTTTTTCCTTTGTTTTTTTCAATTTCTCTGCCTTTCAGTACACATTTCAAAGCAATTTCCTAGCAGCATGACATCTTTATGGAATGTACGGTGATCTTCAGCAGGTTCCTGCCACGCTCAGAAGAGGCTGACACATCTCAGCTGGAATTTCAACTTGGCCTAGATAATGATGTTCTGTACGAAAATCTGTTTTCTCGTGGCTCATTTGTGTGTTCACGTTTGGGTAAGCAAGGTTATTTTCAGCTGAGGTTATGCAAAAATATTTTGATGAGAAATGGAATTTAGAAACAATGTCTTCACACTGGCAGCATTATCCATTAGAAGTCCACTCTGAATCTCATTTTTTCCTGAGTATACTCGGATGGTTTGAATAATTAAAAAGCTTAGCATAACTTGAACTTCGGCATACAAGAAGTCTGGAGTAAATTTGATCAATCCAACTGAGGATCAGAAACAATGTTTTATGGCGAAAATTGTAATTTTGAATAAATATAGCAAACTATTGTTTGGATATTCTATTCACTGATCAATATTAGAATCATAGCATTATGCAGACACAAAAGAGTTATTAATAAAATAATAACAATGATGATGATGATGATAGTAATAATGACTACAATACTGAGAGATTTCCATTTGCTTATTTAATTGCAATACTTATATTTACATACAATAATTTAATAATGCAAAATTCTCAGAGACAAGATCAGAGGACAATTTAGTGGTGCTAGAGCTAGTTCCTAGAAAAATATGTTGGGGACACAGTTATCAACAGATAATCATAAAAGCTTAACAGGCATCTTTAAGCAAAAGTTACAGTAGTGTCATCAGTTACAGTATTTAATGACTTCTGAACACATGGTATCAATTCAGAAATCCCGGGATTTTAGGTTGATTCACTATGACAAGAAATAATGGGATGAAGCTACAAAAAGAATGAGTAAGAGAGTAAGAAAAGCTTACCAATAGTAAAGTTTTGGAAGCACTGAAATAGGTCATCTGGGGTAGAATATGGTTCTCATCACTCAACAGCTTGAAGAAGAGGCTGGATAACATCTAATGTGATGAATATGAACCTACTTAACCTTCTTCAGAGGGACAAGGTGGCCTGAGAAACTCCTCTCACTCCTAAGATGGTGTATGGTAATTTGCATTGTTGCTCTCTACCTCTAATGTTTATCTCCAGACCTGAATCCAGACTTTCACCGTGGTTTAAAGATGTTCAGACATCATGTTAGGCCAGGTCTCACTTCTGATAAAGACAGGATTTTCCATGTAATAGACTGAATTTAGGTAGCCCTGCCTTGGCTTGCCCATCAGTAAACTTAGTTTCAATATTAAAGAAGAAAATGTCTATTAAGTTGGTTAAAACTTGCTTGAATTAGTTTGCATGTGAGGTTCTCTGTTCTACTCACTCTAATGAACTGATCAAAGGTATGTATTGCTTTGAGTTTACTCATGAAATGTGAGTCCTCAACTGGAAAGTTTGGAATTAGCCAAAATATGTGTGGTTGAATGCACCTTTGGGTTCAGTTCAAAGTGAAAATTCAAGGAAAGGCCAGGTGATTTCTGACACGAGTTGGTAAGCTCCAGCTGCAGAGTGTACTGGAAAGGAATCTAGGTCTGAAACCCACCATTCATCCAGTAATCCCAGTGGACTGAGCAGGAGTACTGGCAGGAGTGTGGGTGCAGAGAGTAAAGGTGGCTCCCTAACTTCCCTTTTGGTATTCCTTGCATGGCCAGAAAATGCACACACAGTACATGCAGGTGATTAATGAGTTGAAACTAATTAAAAAGTGCCTCAATTTCCATCCAGGCATCGTGTCCATGTCTCTATTCCAGAGAGACCAGTCATCCAAGTAGCTAACTTCAAACTTGCTAAAGCTCCCTACTTGTTAAAAAGTGAGATTTGGGGTATTTTTTTAGTTAATAAACTGTGGAGGCTACAGCAGAGGTAACTATTACTGAAATCTGTTTAATTCTCTTCCAAAGGGGAGTGGTAAATTATGTGGAGTAAAGCAGACAAAAGATAGACTGCCGTGGAAGCAGCAACCATCCCTGGGTCAGGTGGATTTCCCGAAACAGCTCCGATGTGAGCGGGAGTGGAGCGCGGGCGGATCGCCAGCCTGCCACAATTACCAACCGAGCTCCGTGACCTGCTGCACCTCACCTAATTGTGTTTTTGATAACAAGATGGAGATATAATTAGGAGTGTAAGAGCAATGAAAGAGATCGTAGGTTTGTTTCACACCTTCTGATAAATGGGAAAATAATTAGATCCAGGATACTGTCGCATAGCATGCTGTGTGGCTGATTTCAAAAGTGTGGCTTTAGAGGAAAGTGGGATTGTCGGAATGACTGTGGAAAATTGTGTTCAATCCCCAGGCACTTGGAAACATAATTTCATTTTTATATGAGAAATTTTAGCAATAACTGTGGGGAATTTTTACCCATTTGGGGAATTATGCCATTTCTATTTGGTGGAGAAATATAAGTGCCTTGATATGCTTAAAGGAAAAAATAGTGGGCTGCAAAAAATGTCAGTAGCTTTGATCATTCTGATGTTATAAAAAGACAAGTCTAATCAATGAATATTTGTTGATTCTTCAAACTTAGGGGTCACACCAAATACCTGTCTGAAACACTTTTGGAGACCTGTCCTTATGGACTTATCCTGGTTTTGCTATTGCATTTGACCATGCTTCACTACTCAGCAGGGCAGCTTTGTGGGTCAAAAAAATCTGCAGCTTAGAGACTTGTTACTTAAATCTACAGACTGGGAATGAGCTGCCATTTCTCCTGAGAGAAGGAGAGATGTAAGAGATATTTCACTTTTTTTTTTTTTTTGAAGCTAATGGCTGCTTCTGATAGCTTTGGAGATCAGTTTGTCTCCTTGGTCACAATGGGTCTGGCTGCGAAAATACCTGTGAAATTACTCCCTGGAATTTGGAGGTAATGGTTGCTTGTGCAGGGGTCCTGTGATGGAAAAAATAAATAAGGGGGGAAAAAAAAGGAAGGAAAAATTTGCTAAACTAGCTATGAACACTCTGCTGTTAAGTCAGAGCGACTTGTCCAGGGACTGTGACAATTTGCAGAATTAGGATATCCAGTCCCCGATCAGCTGAATTGTACTGACAAAAACTGCCTAGATACCAATATGCAATAATCCTTTTCAGAATGGAGATTTAACCAGAAATGACAGCTTTCAAATGCTTATAGCATCATTATCTGTGCCCAGAAATAAGCTTGGGAAAATAACACATGAATCTCTACCAGAGGCAGTTGGAAGCAAGAAACTTGAAAAGCAATTTCACATCGCTAAATTCTACAGAAAAATGCTTTGCCATACACTGTGCACTACGTATGACCTGCACATATTGCATATGCAGTAAATACATTGGTCACAAGCAAATCTCCTCGTGCTTCCTGCCACATCAATAAAAGAGATGGGAAGAACAGACAGGCTCACTGTAAACAAGCGTTCTCTCAGGGAGCGTAAGAATGACTTATTTGATGGAAAACGACCATAGGATCTATCATCTAATATAAATTATGACTCAAATGTGGTTTTTTGTCTTGTTTTGGTCATATAGTCCCATTCCATTTTTATACATCTTACCGGGTCTCTGAGTGTCTCTAGCAGAATGTGATTGTGTGGCATGATAAAATTAAGGACAACTCTGCTGTGTCCTATAGCATCTAATATATGGTATTGACAAATTCATCCACCTCAGAAATGAATAATTTATGATCTGTTGTACTTTTCTGCTCTTTGTCACAGTACTCCAAAGGATCAGGAACGAGGCAGACAAGTCAGGATGCCTTCATTGCTCTCGATGCTGAACAGCAGCAGACTCCAGCTGACAGAAAGTCTGTGCACAGCACTAGTCCTCTCTTTGCTCCCTGCAGTGTCTGAGATAATTCCCCATGTGCCAGGAGGGATTTCTGATGGAGCCTGGAAGTGGCTAAGCTGTACAGCAGGGTGATGGTCAGAAAGAGAGCAGAAAAAAGAGTTCCTTAGGGAAAAAGCTTCTAATGGTAAAACTATCTTTTGCACCTACTTCTGGAACTCTCCTGCCACACTAAGAGTTTACTACAGTGTCACTATAGGCACAGCAATGCCATCATGAGCTTGTGCAATTTTTTGCACACTCAGAATTGCTCACAGAACCCTCGGAGCCCTTTCTGTGACCAGCCAGGGACAGATTTTACTGTGGTGACTCTACTGATGGCAATGAGACTTGGGAACTTGAAATAGCCAAAAGTCTACCAAAGCACTCCAAAAATCATGCACTGACTTCTAGTCATGTTTTCAGCTCACATGCTCTTTCCACCTCTTATTTTCATGGGATATCTGCAGTACAGCTCTTATCTCCAAAGAGGGGGTTAGCCAGCAGGCTTACACAGTTTAAACCTTGCACTCAGCAATTCCTCAGGATCACTTTTATAGTGAAATATGAGCACAGGTTCCCTTTTATTTTTATGTTGCTGGCTTCTGTGGGAGCGTATAGCATTTTATGGTGGAGATTAATGCCTTGGGACACTGTATATAAGAACTCAAGCTGACAGATATTTAAATATGTTAACAGAAAAATGGGTTCAAAAATACTGCCAAGCATAGGTTTTGTTCTATAATACCCCTGCATTGCATATATTATTTTTATTATGTTGGACTGTTCCTGGCCTGAATTCCAGAAGAACCCTGCTCCTCAAGTTACATTAGCACTCTGTACCTCCATCTATACCTTTACATCCATTGATTGTTTATGACCATGATCCAAAGAGCAATCAGGAAACCAGTGATTTGATGAGATCACTCATCCCAGTCCCAAAATTCCTAACAGAGCTAAATATAGGACCAGCATTCATACAAAAAATGAGCAATATTTCCTGCTCTCCCTATCAATTATGCTATGCATTTCTGGATGCCTGCCACAATCAGTTCATGTTGGCTCCTGATTTCCAATCCTATTTTCACCTGGCAGAGCCAAAAAATACATGCCCATAACTAAACACATATTATACATCTATAAAAGCATCTTTATCAAGGTTAAGGAACTGGTTGAGTGTATTAGAAAATGCCTCACCATATCCCTTGAGTAAAGCTGATGTCATCTTAGTTTAATAGTTGGATTTAAATTTGACACTTAGTGTCTTGGAAGAGGCTTTTTTTTGTTTGTTTGCATTCACTAATGGCAATAGATAATTCAGGAACAGAGAGGCTGCCATGCAGAATCAGCACATCAAACTGCAGCCAGATCCTTGAGAATGCGGAGAAAACATCTCAGAGGGATCATGAGTGTCCGAGAGGCTCTTGTCTTAGTAACTCTGCTATTTGGAGATGGTCATAAACTTTGAAGTACTTGCATTTTTTACAATGCTGTTTAAAAAAATACCCCAGAATAGCTCTGCTATCAAATATTCCAATATTTGTTTAACTTAGGTGGATCCCTATTGATCCACCTTGCCAGATTCAACTTTCCAATATCCTCTTTTATGAAATCTGAATTCTCTGCTTTCCATTTTCATAAATTGTCATAACTTTAAATAATCACAGAAAAAAAAAGTAGAAGTTTCTCATATGTTTCTTTACTTATGACTCCTTACTTCAAATATTTCTATTATTGTATCCAGTGTTGTAAAACTTCTTTAGGGAAACAGTCCCAATGTTTTAAATTCATTTAATATGAGAGGTTTTCCCATCCCATTGGGCATTCTTATTGCCCTTCTCTCTGCATCTTTCATGTTTAATCAATATCTTTTCTAAAACAACCTAATAATATTCTACACAACTTTTGTAGCTGAAGCTATACTCTGAATTCTGATACTATTTTTCCCTGTGTACTTCATCATCTGATCCACTCGTTAAATTAATTCCCTTTTGGATGGACGTGGCCGCATATAGGAAGAAAGGGATACTTCTGAATCATTAACCACAGCTGCAGGGTTATTACCAGGTCCTGTTCTTAAACTGAAGCTTTTAGACCTAGGCAAGTAAACATTTCCCCCTGGCACTGAACTTTGTCACTTCTCATGTCATAACTTTCCATCATCAGCGAGCAGCCTTCCTCTGCTGCTCACCTTCCTTTCAGATGATTAGGAAATATATTAAGCATTTAATCTAACCCAGAGCCTTGTAGTACTTCTGAAAAGTAAACCTAAACCACTACTCAATTTCCTACAGTGCTTCTGAGTCATCAGAATGTTCTGACTTTAATGTGGTAAATGCTCAAGGACAAGATTTTTTGGTAAACCTGTGGCTGTAGTGTCAAGCAGGTTTTATTATATGAATTTATTATTCCAGTTTGAATCTTCTGATAAAAAGTGAGCTGACTTTTTCCTTGCAAAAGCCATTGGTTTAACTCTCTTCTGCTATAATACAAGACAACTTGATATTCTGCTTATAAGTAACATTTAGACCAGATTTTCAAATGTGCAGATGTCAGGGTTACCCACACTAATGCTTTTGCTGACCTCTGAATTATTGTTTTAAACATCAGCTACCCACCAGTCCTCCAGAGTTGTTTTTAATGAGAGATCACATATCTTCGCAAGCAGCGCACCATCTTTATTTTTGAACTCCTTCAGGACTCATAAATGTATGACATCTGGGTATCCAGAGCAATAGCAGGAGACAGCTTGGGAAAATAAAAATGAGCCTTGTCTGTAAATCAGCCTGGCAAGGTGCCACCATGTCAGTAGTTCTTGGAAGGCTTTTGCAAACCTTGCAGTTCAAGTTTTTCTTACTCCAGCATGTGCCAGGCAGTCATAGCTGCTAAACTAGGCTTTATTCTATAATCTGATAATATGTACATTATTAAAATCCAATTTTTAGAAATATTCATTATCAGATCTATGAACAGGCACATATGTAAAGAAAAAGAGAAAATAGGGGAATGAACATATTCTATACATTTTTACATCTTGATTTCTGTAATAGTGGGGTTTTTTTTTCTGAGAGGTAATGTGAGCATTTTTATCCCTGAAATGGAAATGAAAATTTTAGCTTTGCTTGTTTCTGGGAGGAAGCTTTTGTTCTTCAGGAAGAAGAAAACTACAAAAAGCCTGTGTCAAACAGCACATATCTTGTCTGATTTTAGTAGTGCTAGATGCTCAGTTCGAGAAAGTCTTTCTGTTTAGAGACATATTTTTTCTTAAATAGAAGGTTGTTTTAAGATCACAGCTGTGTCCTGTGCATTGTTTTGCACATTAGGAGCAAAGCAAGGTTTTTTTCCCATTCCTTAAAGACACATCGTTGATTTTTTTTCCCCTAAGATTCCTTACATTCAGGGACATAGTTTTGAACAGCTGAAGCTGTTTTTATCTCTTTTCTCCTGCTGTTTCATTGCAGGCTGTAGGGTGTGGGATGACTGAGTAACCTCCTCCTGGGAGAGGGGCAGCAGCTTCCCACGTCGGTGGGGAAGGTGGCTGGGGACAGAATCGCAGCGAGGAGTAGCAGTGCCATTTCCTCTGTGAGCTCCTGATGACACTTTCACCCTGAAAGTATTGTAGTTTCATTGCTCTCTGTACAGCTCAGGGCTTCCTGGGTGGGGTTTGAAGCTCCCAGAGGACTCTGAATGATATCAGGAGCCCAGAAGACCTGAAAGGGGATATTCAGAGGGCAAGCCTGTGAAGAATCTAGATGCTGGCAGTGCGTGTTTAAAAATAAAGAAAAAATAGACAAGAATAGTATGTGCATGGGAAACATGGTGAAAAATCATTCAAGGCTGCAGAAGTATGCCTAAAGAGGAGCTGTGGCTGCCCCATCCCTGGGAATGTTCAAGGCCAGGTTGGATGAGGCTCTGAGCAACCTGGTCTAGTGGAATGTGTCCTTGCCCATGGCAGGGGTTGAAACTAAATGTTCTTTGAGGTCCCTTCCAACCCAAACCATTCTGTGATTCTGTGATAGAGATATACTCTGTGCAAGGCAGTTCAAACATTAAAAGCAATTCCTGAATGAATGGATTAGAATTTGCCATCAGATTTTTTTTCCTAGTGGAAAATGATGTTTCCATTTGAAATTTCCATTATTTTAATCAAACTACCATTTTATTCTCAAAAATACTGCCAGAGAGAGTCTAGATACTCACTCTGAGTGGCCTCAGTGTTAAGTGGAAGAAGAGAACTCATTGTTTCTGCTGCATCATTCTTTGGGACAAATGAAACATTGGAATATTAACATTTCCTGACTGTAACAAGTTTTAATTTCACCCTTTTTTCACAGGAAGCAGCTAGATGTGGTCAAGCAGATGTCTGCTGGCATGCATGGTATGATCATGTGGTGATTAGAAAGTCACATTTTTCTCCTATTTCCAGGGCAGAACTTCACACATTCACAGAGCTCCCAGAGCTCCCAGTTTAACATAGGATCATAAAATTATGGAATGACGTGGGTTGGAAAGAACCATAAAGACCACCTTGTTCCAACCCTCCTGCCATGGGGAAAACCTTCCATTAGACCATCTTCCTCAACCCCCCATCCAATCCTGGCCTTGATTAACCCATAGATTATTTATCCTGTAGATTATTTCGTGGTTGCTATTCCTTTTGAGACAAGGGATTGACTCCCAGGTAACCATTCCAATGGTTTCTTGAGAATAAACTTTTGGCCAAGCATCTGTGCTTGAGCTGGAAATTCTCAGTCTTTGGCTGAGAATATCCATGGGATGCATTCAGGGGATGTGTTTGGAAAGATGGAATGCAGCACACAATGAGGAGCAGGCTGCAGCCTGAGGCTTTGGTGCCAAAAAATATTACAGTTTGTTCAGCAAGGTCAGCTCAAGGCTGAATTTAAGTGCTCTCTGCACTCAGATAATTTAAACAAAGCTGCTCTAAAGTCTGCATTTCAGAACAGAAATCCAAAGTTAGGAGATGAAGACCTTTGGGGTTTTGATGCTCTGCAGTAAAGCTCGTGGAGTGTTTAGACAAAGTATTTTACCGAAGCCCAAGAGACTGGATCATGGATAACAAATTAAATTGAAATGGGCAGTGAGATCTTACCTCTTCTGAATTAGAACTTACATTAACTATTGCAATAAATTACCCCTAAACAAGCTTTATTTTTGGTAAAGCTGGAACTGTGTAAGTTATAAAACATCCCCCACCTCCTGAAATGCTCGACTCTCTTCTTGAGTGACCACAGAGCTTGTTTCTGCCTGTCACAGCAAGCAAAATCCAAGGCGTTCCTGTTCTCTTCCTTATACCACCTATCCCATTCCCAGGCTGGGTGCAAGTGCACAGTATTTTTTGAAGTAAAGCACTAAAAAAGACAAGCAAAATGGATGATTTTGATACTGGGATTCTTCGGTGACATTGCAAATCCCTCAGATGGGATTTGAGAGCTCGGTAGCAAGCACTACATGCAGGCATGTTAAATGGGAGTTGCAGCTAAGGAGGTAAAAAATAAAAATGAAAGAAGGATGAAAAGATGGGGAAAAGAATAGGAGTTTTCTCTCAATGCAGAGAAGCAATTTAACCCCAGGAAGATTGGCCACGATTTTCAGAAAACATGAAGGAATGTGAGGGGGAAATCTGCACTGCCCAAACTGAGGACAAAGGGACATTATTTTTGGGGATGCTGATTCTCCACGTTTTCCAGGAAATCAACACCTGTTAAATCGTCTCCATCTCCAACTGAACAAGCTCCTCTTGAGGAATCTGAAATCCTTCGTTACTTGGGACAGCCTTGCCCTGAGTAATTTGCTCATGGAAACACAAACCTCCTTACAATGTTCAGGAGCTGAACTTTCATCCTCTAAGTGTGCAGCCAGTTCCTCAACCATGGGCTATCCTTCATCCCTGCCATAAAACAGTCCACTGCAGGAAATCAAAGTCGAGTTAATTTTCTTCCCCTTTAATTCCAGAGTGCCCAAAATGTTGCCGCACAGCTGCATAAAACGTAAATTTGATCCTCGTCTGCCTTTCTTCTGTCACCACAGAGCCACAAGATTGAAGACTTTCTTCTCAACACAGCCACAGAATAGTGGAAACCAAAGAGTGAGCAAATGTAAGGATGCTTGAAATAGATTGTGCTTGTATTTTTAGGGATGGGTGTCCATAACTCTCTTGGTAAGAGTGAACAGAATCTCAGAGCATCATTGCTTTCTGTTTGTCTTGTCTATGATGCCCTGGGGCTACCTATAAAGTTTTCAGTTTTAAAATTAAATGGTGCTTAAAGTGATGGGAAAAGAGATGAGTCATAAAAGGATGGATGTGTTTGTAGAAAAAGAGTCTTTCCAGAGTATTTAATCATTTCTGTCTAATATTTCCCCAGTATCCATTGGAGTGGGGAGTTCTGCAAGGGGAAGCTGACAAAAACTTGTTTATGACTTTTGCACTGAAGCTGTGGCACTGAGCTGTAAAACCGAGTCACAGGGAGCAAGATCAGAACTCTCTGTGCAGTAAAAGGAGGGTGTTCTGCATTTCACATCTCCTCAGAATTGCTCCATTGCTGCCACTGGAGAGGCAGCAAGGAAACACGAGAAGGTCCTGGCAACAGGAGCTTGCTTGTCCCTTCAGTTTACCCTGTAAAAAACAAACCAGGGATTTTATTTAATTATTATTAAGTTTACTTAATAGAGATAATTAAACTTAAATAATTAAATCTGATAAAACAATAATTATTTGACATATGAATTAGTAATATTTAAGAAAATATTTGATTTTTGCTGAGCTAGGGGTACAAGCCTGGGTGATGGATGTGTGTTATTGTTGTGAGGGGTGTTTGCTTTTTGTTCCTGGAGCTGTTCAGTGCAGGCTGCAGTTGTTAGCAGTTAACAAGTCCATTAGAGGTGCCTTGGAGAGTTATGAATGCATGCAGTGTCTGAACGTGCTCCTTGGCTCCTACGTAATAAACCTGAGGAAAAAGAAAAGCTCTGTGTTGCTATAGTAACCTATATTGATATAAAAAGTGTAGATAGTTTCCTTTGCGGGTGACAGATGCAGGACACTGGTAGCTTAGCCCTTGTCACACTGCCTGGTTGTGCATATGCCACACTGTGCATTTCTATCAGCAGTACTTCACATTTAAAAACCAAATATTTTAGTGCAACATGGCTGGATTCTGCTTTTTTTTGGGGGGGGGTGTGGGAGGGATTTGAGTTCACGTAACTCAAAGCGCTGTTGAGGGGAAAAAAAAGGAAAACAAAACACAGTTTAGACTTACCCATGGCAACTAAAGCTGGCATAAATATATGTCTATTTTTAAATCACAATACTATGCAGCTCTACAACATATGCTCATCTGGTCGGACACAGCAATAACCATCCAGGCATTGCAACTGTCCTTTAACTCCTCCCTAGCCAAATAATCCATGAGGGGGTGTAAAGTTTGCCCATGAGGCTGTAGAAATGAGAGGGACAGCACGAGTGGGAGCTGCACCATCTCCATCAGAATGTTAAATAAAAGCACTGAAAAGGGGAGTTTGGAGGTGATCCACGAGAGGAAAGATGCTGTGAGCACAAGTCCTTCAGTACATTCACTGCTTAGAGGGTGTCTCAGAGCCAGTGCTTCATTTCTTTGCTGTTTTTAGGTCGACATGCTCCCTCCAATGCCTGGGACACCACTGAGCTCCTGGAAAAATAACCATTTAGAACTGCAACATTATGTAAGTTTGGGGGGCCTTTTGGCATGGTAGGGAGGGATGAAGGAAAGAGAAGAGCATGATTAAACTCATTGCTCTGGGGGCTTTATCTTCCTGGGACTTGTTGGCCCAGAATTTTTCACAAACAATGAGAAAGTGGAGTGTAATTCTAAAAATTGCTTTGACACTGGTCAGCAGTCACTGTGACAAGCAAAAACTGATGCTATATTGTACAGGATACATGTCTAACAATGTTTCACTCTGGGAGAAGTCAAGGACAAAGGGAAAGTAAATCTCCAGAAACCTAGAAATGTGTGTGAGGGGAAGCCCAGTAATTCAACCAGTATAATTAGTGCCCCAAATTGTGTCAAAATAATGTGCTGGAATTAGTGAAGGTTGAAATGGTCAGTAATGTTAGATGTGACTTGCTTGTAGCTTCCAGTTAACCTCCAGCTCACGGCACTGCTTCCTGCTGTCAGAGCATCCTTGTTGCCATGTAAGGATGCTGAGCAGAGTTCCCTTTATTGATATTAAGCAAACAGCAGAGGTGCTTGGTTTTTTCAAATTAACTTTGTGGATAAGCTGCTCTGCTTTTTGTTCTTGGTGTTCTTGGTTCTTTTTTTTTTTTTTTTGGACAGTCAAAACTCAAGAAGGAAAAAGAAAGAAAGCGAGATCAGAGAGAAAACCACAATAGAAGGAAAAGGTAAATAAATAAGAGTCCTGCTTAATTTAAGGCCCTGACTTTGTATTATCGTGACATAGCACACCCAGTATTCCACATCAGAGAGCTTGGTTCTTTATCTTTTTGGGCAGGCTTGAATGATCCTGATGAACAGGATATAACACGGAGCCAAAGTAAGGTTTTAAAGAGGAATTATTTCTTCTTTTTTGTGGTTTTATTTTGAAATTTTGTTTGATTTTAACACAGTTCTCCTACTTAGATTGTTTTCTAGTTTGTTTTTCCAGCAACTAGCATGAGACACCTTCTTGTCAAGACATTGGATGCATTTTCTTTTCTAAGCGTAAAAAAAAGAAGAAAGAGACACGTAGAACTGAATTATAATCAAACAGCATCCTCTTTAACTAGCATGTTAGGTCATAATACAGATATTATTTTAAGTAATTAAAATTCCTGCCATTTCCAATGTCAGATTCAATTAAACTCAGAGGAACACAGAAAGTACAAGTTTGTTATGCTATGGTATAGACATTTGCATTACAAATTTTGCTTTATAGTCAAGCACACACGACAAAAATTATTACTGTTGTTTTTATATGCTATGAAAAACAGTAATCCTCTTTTTCAAACACTTTGGAATTGTTTCTCCCCTTAAAGGGACACAATGAAGTCTTAGTGCTCTGTATTTAAGAAAGCCCAGGCAAAAATAAGACCTTGTTCTCATAAATTCATGAATGTTTAGCTTCGTGTACATGAGCATACCCATAGGGTCTGAAGAAACTACTCATGAATGTAAAAATAACCATGGGTAGATGAGTTTATAGGACAGGTCCTTGCCATTAAGATAAATTAAGTAATAAAAAAAGGTTGGTCAAAGGTGTTCTTGTTAAAATCTCCTCAATCCGAAACAAGACAGCAGGAATGAGATTAAAAATAGATCATATTTTTAGAGAAGAATAAAGAATTGACTGTTACAGTCCTGGAAATATATGTGAGTGCACATATATATATCTATATAACTATAGATATAATTCTAACCTAAGTCAAGTAAATGACTGTATAATAAAAAGCATAACATTAAAAGAAGTTCCGAATTAAAATTGACTGTATATCTGCTATCAAAACCCTAAAACTAGGGTAGAATTAATTCTCTCTGTATAGTTAAGAAGGCAAAATATAGTTTGTCTTTCTAGGTGCTGAAGCAGCAGTCTGTTTTATATACCAATACAAAGAAAATTGATAGGAGGAGGGGGAAGCATTGCTTTTATATCACAATAATTTTCAATAATTGCTGTAATTTTCTGGCTGCCTTGCAAACGCCAATTGAAATCTGTACAGCACATGAAACATAATGGAAGATAATTGGAAATGCACTGCATATCATAATCATTGTTCAAGTTATAAAATTACACGGACAAGTCTATATTTCATTGTAGCATGTAATCTATCAAATGGCAGACAGGCTGCATAATGCAGGTGACTGCGATTCTTCTCAGGGAATTGTTAAATAACTGAAGGGTTTTGTACAGCAGCAGCCTTTACACAGCACCCTTCACTGCTGCTGTGTCTGAAGGGTTTTATGCGTTGCAGAAAATTTGCTGAGCAGTTTGAATCCCAGGGAGCACAAGGCAGGCTTGAATGATCCTGATGAACAGGTTAGAATGTGGCTTATTCCCAACTCTTATACGGACACAAGCTCTTACTTGAGCAAACTCCCAGAATAATCTGACTTTTATTTCCTGAGCCAGGTAGTGAACTGTATCTTATTCAACATTTTAGTGTACCCAGTGGCATTTCCCCTTTGCTTAAATGGCTTGCTGCTCTGAATAAATGCAACTTTGCCATGCTCACTGTTTCCCATGTAATATAGAATATCATCTATCTATCTATAAATATAGATCTAGAATGGATCCTATATTGTCTATTCTATATCCTAATCCTCTATTGTTAAGTGACTGTGAAACTTGGTATGTAGTAAAGGCAACCACCTCTACATCACGGAAAGCCATGGTATGGATGTCCAACAGGACTCTGCTGTTTTTGGCAGTGACTGTTATTTTCAGTGCTCATATCAAAATTTAGATGGCAAATAAGACAAAATTGCCATAATCACAGACAAAAATATTAAGCCCTGTCACACAAAATGTCATCCTTTGGGCCATTTCCAAACACCAGGCTTGTAAAAAATTCTTGTCATGTAGTTTAAAGTTACTGTGTAGTAGCGGGTTTCTGGAAAATGAGGATTTTTAATACTCAAAAGAGCAGAATTTGCTGAGTCATTTTCTCTAAAAGGCGTAGGGTTTTTTTCCAATTGTCATTTTTGGCAGCCTGTTTTTGCGACAGACATCATAATTGCCTGAAATGGAGTGCCAGAAAGAGACTGATGGGAGAGTCTCAAGACAGAAAATAATTAACTCAAAACAAGGCAAGAGTTCCCACACCAATAAAAATTGCTCATTCTGTTGGAATTGCAAAAAACCGTATCAATTTTATTTGTTGGTGAATCAATGGTGCTATTAATTGTTGTGCTGTTAAGTGAACAATTGTAATTGTACAGTCCCTGCTGCCGTTTCTTCCCACACAAATTAGTTTTAAAACCGTTTGCCTCGAGGTGCACCCACTGGTACCACTTCTTTTATTAAGTTAGACATGAAAACTCTACTTTCGGTTGGGATCTGGTGAAATTTGAAGCCTCCATAGTTTCATTAGTTTCTTAGAAAGATAAAACTAATGAAAAGCATATTTTCTAGCAAACCAAACCATGTATGAAATTAGAAAAAACTATTACTGGAAGCTTTGCCTTTTCATATTTTGGAAGTTAAAAAATGCCCTTGACTGTAAGACCAAATAGGAGTTGTTACTGTATGAGGTTATGGAGCAGGCTTTCATACCTGAATTGAGCAGAAACAGAAATGATCTAAAAGGGAAGGTTTAGATTGCCTTGTCTGTCATTTCTGAACAGCAGCCTGAACCGAAGACAGTCCCCGCTGATGAGCTGGATCTGTGTGGATGGGGTGCTTGGGAACATGGCTTAGTGCTGGACTTGGCACTGTTGGGTTAATGGTTGGACTCAGTCCTCGAGGTCTTTTCCAACCTAAATGATTCCATGATGCCTAATGAGGCAAAGACAAGAGCATCCTCCTCCCAGTGTCCCCTCACAGTTCCCCCACATTTACTGGATTGATGTGCAGTGGTTGCTGTGCTGCCAGGTGCCCTGCAACATCTCCTGACATGACAGAGAGCAAGGCAATTCCCAATCTCCTGGGGTGGAGAAATTAATTTGGACTCATTGAATCATCTCTTGCTTGAGCATTTGTCTGTCCAGGAGCTGGGCCTTGCCTCTTCCACAATCCCTAGTGACAAAACAGAAGCCATCTACTGATTTCAGCTGGGGCCAGCAGACATGTTCATTTTCAAAATCCTTCTTTAATACAAGGATTGGGACTGGCATCAAACCAGAGGGAATGGTGCCTATGGAACAGCTTTCTCCCGTGGACTGGCAATGGATAAACCTGCCCAGACCAATCGTTGGGTGAGATCTTACCCAGCATGATGCTCCCAGGAATCCCTGATGCAGCAGGCAGCAATTCCTCCTGCTCACAAAGAAGCAGACATATAGCAAAATAATTCGTGGTAAGGCTGTTTTATCTTTATGCTTCTTTAAAGACACAGAGGCAAAGGGCTTTGGTAGGAGAGCCAGTGCTCTTTCAGTGTGTAGGAACAGCATCTTTAACATCCACTGGTGTATATAATCTTTTTGAAAGGTGCCAGGCTGATAAAATTTAATCTACATGGCTTTAAAAATATTAGTACAGACTGAGCAATTCCTTCAGCTCTGAGCTTCAACCCTGAACCAGACAGGCATCTTCAAGGTGACAAAACTGCTTGGCGCCTGTGCTTTTGTTCTCCCCTGGAAACGTTCCTTATTAACATTTTCCAGTTTCTGGGGGGATTTTTTTATTTATTGTGCTATTGTGGATATATAGAGACACCTTTTCAGGATGCATAACTACAGACAGCAAAGCCAAATGACAGCAGAATGTCATTACATGTGATGAAGCAGTGGCACACAACCATTTTGCAGACAGCATTAAAATTTCAGTCATGTTCTGTGACTGGAAAAAAGAGAATTTAAACAGATCCAGAAGTGAGCGTGATTAAAGACACAAGGGTCTTCTATGTTAGAAGCAATTTAAAATATTAATATTAATTACTTTTGGAGAGGAGGAGAAATATAAACCAAAGGATGATATCAAAAAAGTGAGTCATGAACTCCTATTTTACTTAATGGAAAACAATTAAATTGAAGAAATTAATTTAGAAGAGATATGGGAAGTACTTCTCTATAGCCTTTCACACTATAATGTATCACTCCAATGTATGTAAACCAGGAAAATATCCTAGAAGAGTTAAATTAATTATCTTTGATTTGATGCAGAATTAATGTTGTGTTTACATTAGCTGGGTTAAAACAATATTACTCAAGTAACCCATCAGCACATTTCACACACAGAGATTGTTTTCTGAAGTAAAAACAAAAAAAATTACAAACCACCAAAAAAAAAAAAGCCCTAAAACAAACATAAAACCCCCCAACAAACCCCTCCTAACTCCCTCCTCACCAAGTTATTCTATTTTTATGGCTTGGGATAACACTGAGGAGTTAATATACCACATATCTTCATATTGCAGGTGGAAGAGAAAAATTGGTGTATTCATTTTAGTGCCTTAACCTAGCAGTGAAACTTGCATTCTAGGGAACCCGTTCTGAGCAGGATGATATGAATGGGAGTTTTACCTGGGCACAAGGGAAAGGGAATAAGATCCAGCTGGGAACTGTGTGTAAAATGCAAAATAATCCTTATATATTGCTTCTTGGTGGCGGCTGCCAGCTGCTGTCACAGGGAAAGCCAGAGAAGGTGAGTGGGTGACAGGCAGTTCCTTTTTTTAGCCAGTTTAGGTGTTGAGTAAGAAAACACACCGGCATGCCATTTGTGGGAAAGCTAGTTCAATAACATGTTCAATAATAAAATAAGATTTTCTTTCACTTGGATTTAAAAATCAAATGCAGAAACTGAATATAATTTGTAGCAATGTCTCTAAGGAATGTCTTTGTAGCTGCATATAGGCCATGCAAAACTTAAGAGTGTGGAATACTCCAGATAGTGCAATGGAATATATTTATGGCTGACAAACTGAATTTTTCCAAATTTGACTGTGCAGAAATGAGCATTTCCTATTGGAACATTTTAATTGATTATAGAAAGACTTACAAGAGAAGTGCCTGGAAGGGATTGTACCTTGGGGTAGCTTAAGATAGGCACAAATGGAAAAAAAATGTTGCTGGGAGATCAACAGGCACAACCCTCCTGTGCTGGGACATAGAGTCCACAAGCTAAAAGTTCTGTTCTGCCTCACATTGCTTTGAATTATTCTCTGCAATAGCTTTTGCCTTGATTTTGCCTTGTGCTGAGCTCCATTTTCATCAGCTGCCTCATCTGACAGGAATTTTTAACTACAAACTACTGGGGTTGTTGTGGGATTTCTTCTTTTTAGGGGGCTATTAGTGTCAAGCCCAACTCCACATCATTTCAAAATTACCAACTTGCTCATCACCCTGAATCTTCTCCTTATGTTTCCTTCTCTGACTCTCATTCATTTCTGCATCTTTTTTGACCTCATTACTATTTATATTTCAAAGCATATTAAATCTAGATTCCACATGAGAAAAAATTAGAAAAGACAAGCCACCCCCAAGTCTGTCTGTATGAAGAAATTCACAGAAACTAATACTACATAGAAACGGTTTGTTACTTAGGAATTAGTGTTCTGTCCTTACTGATTTCTTTGATGTTATTTATAGCCTTGTTAGGAACCAGAATTTTAAACAAAAACATAGTTATTGTTTATTTTCACTTCAGCGTTTCCCATTTACAGGATTGTTGCTTCAGAACTTACAGTGCTTCGATAGGATAAATTATTCTCCTCTTGAGCAAAAAGGGAAAGGGGTCTGATTGCCACCTACTTGCTTTTCTCGCATCAGGAGTGTCTGGAGCCTGGGATGGCCTCTGTGATAATTATGGTCTGCCTTGGGGCTGTCGTAAATTGGGTTTACCTGCCTGATTCCTCGGGGACTGTGCACACAGCAAGAGGCTGTGAAGGACAGGTGGAGGTTGAGCTCTAATCCCTTCTCTCTGGCTGGTTCCCTCGACTAGAGCAGAGCTGAGATAATGTAGGAAGAGCTCATCTGTCCAGGGAATTCCCCCATGTTGGGCATATCCTTAGGAAATTGGATTCTGCTGGAGTTTTAGGTTTACAAAGGTATGGAAGAAAAAAATATCGACTTGAAATCCGGGCATATATTAGCTGAAAACTAATAACCCTTCTCTGCAAGAATAGATTTAAGGAACCTCCTGTTATTTCAGAAAATTAGAAACTTTCTTCAAGTAGATAGGCTGGTGCTCTTCAAGAGACTGAAGTGCCTCAGTCAGTAGAAATGGCGATAATCCTTAAAATCCATGCTGAAACTTTGTCTTGTCAAGGTTTGTTTTAATCCAGTTTCCTGATCCAATTGAGTGGCCACCACAAATGCTTGGGTTAATAAATTGTAATTCACCTCAGAAATGAGAGCCTGGGGGAGGGACTACTTCATTCAGAAGCATTTGTTTTCCTATTATTTTAAAAGTGCTGTATTTATAAACCATTGTGGTTTTCATACTGTACCACCACCGGCTGATAATTTTTATGGTGGAGTGGTCTGAAATAAGGAAGTTGTCTGTACAACTGTTTTGTTTGACAGTAAGAACAGGAATTACCAGGGAGGAGCAAGTCATTCAGGAGATAAGCATCTTTAATTAGTCTTGTCTGTGTGTTCACAGATAGCCTGTAAATTAATATTTGCAGTTGACTATCGTGGTCTTTTCATCAATAGATGGTTCGTGAACAATCCACTGTGAATATCTGATTCTTTACAGCCCAGCTAATGCTTGAGTAATGTAATTGTGATTATCGGATAGGAGACTGCCTTTTTCCTGTAGTCTAGTGATATTAATTAAATTTATCATCACAAGTGTTTGGGAAGAGCATTGGGAGGATAAGCTCTCATGAAAGATAGCTGGAAAGAAAGGAATAGTAGATGCTTCTGTTATCAAAAGCTGTTTTATGACAGATAGAAAGATGGATGAATAGGTTGATTAATCAACTTTGATTGATCTTGGGGAAATACACAGCTTCTAGTGGAAATTTTTAGGAAATACTTACACCACCAGTAAATTTTGGAATCTGCTCTGTCTTAGTCCTTTCAACAAGAAGTTGTTAAGTTGCCTAATAGAAAGCACACAGAGCAGGGAAGGGGACACCATTTATGTGTTAACTTCTCTGGGTGAAATTCTTGCCAGACTCCCATTGGTAGCATTTTCTGGGGACATCTGGGGCTTTGAAATTATGTTCAGATGACACGATCCCAGTTATGTTTTTCGTCTCTCCACACACACAGAAAGTAAACACATGCAGGTGGTTTTGATGCCACTTATTCAAATTAGCATCTGAATTTTTGAACAACCTCTTTATCAGAACTTGAAGATGATGGGAATCATGTTCTCTTTTTATTCTTTGCAAACATTTTGTAAAGCATCTTTGATACTGCAAGTTGTCATCCCAATCAGCGGTATGAAGTAAATGAGTCTGTTTTGGGGATCCAAGCTGAGAATTAAATGCTCAGTGCCTTGTCTTTCTTAGTAAACCACCTCTTCTTCTTGGAAATGTTTATGCTTTTGTAGAACTGAGATGCTGAAATGTGAAGTATAGGAATGTCTGTTATTTGTATTAAATCAAGATTTTATTCACAGTCTCACAATAATATTTTTTTATATAATTGGTGCTGTGGTTTTCTTAATAAGACATCTGTCCTTGCCTTCATTTTGTGTTATTCTTGATACGACACCTCTCATTAGACACTATTTTACAGGCATTAAAAAGAACACTACTCTGAATTCTGAATCTGCTCCCTTTGTTATAGTCCCTCTTGTAATATTAATGGCAGTTAAAAATAACTAGTTCTGTTTTCCCTGTTTCCTCTGCCTCGCCTCCTGTGTGTGCTGGCTGCATTTTTATTTGTGTCTCTGACAGACTGTATAGGTCTCCTATAGCGATGAATTCACCGACCAAATCTTCCTCTCTTTCAGACAAAAACAGTTCACTGCTGACTGCGTGGTGGAGATTTTGCTTTCATTATTTATGAAAACAATCATGCTGGTGTTTTTCACTCTCTTCTCTCTGGTAAAGGGATAATTTTGTACTTACAAGCTCAGAATAAGCTTTAGTAAATTGAGATTGGCTCCAGCAGAACAAGTCTCCTTTGCTTTGTTAGGAAATCTGGGCAGTGGAGATTTTCTAGTGGCCAGAGAACGATGTCCCAGACTATGTACACAAGCATTTCTAGACCTCAGACTGGACCTGGGATGCGTCAGAAACGCTTCTGCTCCTGTCCAGACTGGGATCAGGATCGGAATCAGCTGTCATCCCCTGTCATGGGTTGGGAACCACATAAAATTTCACAGCCAGGGGCTTCTCCTGAGCAGTCAGAGCTCAGCAGAGATTGCTGGAGACAATTTTTTCTCTGAGTTACCTCCAGGAACACTTCCATAACTGCTAGGGTGGCATTTAGTGACAGATAAACAAACTGACAGCAAGACTGTCTTTGCCTCCCAAACCTTGCAGTTCACAGACTACTAGCAGTCACCACAGAGGATGTATGAAATACATGGGAATGAGTGATGTGAGGGTGGTGAGGCCCTGGCACAGCCTGCACAGAGAAGCTGTGGGTGCTCCATCCCTGGAAGTGTCCAAGGCCAGGTTGGATGGGGCTTTGAGCAACCTGGTCTAGTGGAAGGTGTCCCTGACCCTGGCAGGGGCTTTGAATGAGATGGTCTTTAAGGTCCCTTCCAACCCGAAGCATTCCATGATTCCATGGTGAGGTATTTCTGCATGCAGAATTGAAATGCTGAAATCAATGTTGCAAGCCTAGCTATAATGTGCCACTGTCCAGGAATTTTTGTGAAGGAGGACATATATCAACTATGGACAGAGCTGTATTGTGACAGGACTGGTGCAGTTTATCAGCTTTCTGCTGCTTTAACTTCAGAGCATCTCGAATAATAGCCAGAGGATTCACTATTCTAAATTGCACAATGCCCTTAGAGTCCTTCTGCAGTTCTTATTTCAAAAACCTCATCATTTTTTTGGTGGCTATGCGTTACTGTAGGAAGATAATATATTTAGAAACGTAGACTTTTTTCTGCTGCTTCAGCCGATACCGGATGGCCTCGGTGCGCATCCCTAATCGACAGCTGTAGATGTCTGCAAAATGACTTGAGTATTTCATTTTTCCCCTCCAGACCAAAGCCCGGAGTCATATATTCCCCTCAGATATTTCCTTTCCTCACTTGAAACAACCTTCCTATAATTTTTCTGCAGCGGGAATGTTTTAATTGATCTCCTGGAGCCCTTGCTTCCCGCCGCAGCCAAGGCAGCCCTCAGTGGCACGGGCAGTTCATTAAGCCCTTTAATTCTGCCTGCTCTCGTGCTGCCTCACAGAGCCTCACGCTGCCATTTGTGATGGCAACAATCAGCACTGAGGCAACCTGAAAGGGGAGGGGGAAGGGCAAGCAAAAGTCTGACACAGAAGACAGAAGACAAGATCGAATATAAATAGATGTGAATCACTATTGTGGTATCACTACTGGAGAAAGGTGTCATTTTTTTGTTGTTGCAGAAGAAGCTCCAGCTGCACAAAGGGAGTGAATTCATAGCAGGCACAAACCTCCTTCTGGACAGAAAAAAGAAAGGGAAAAAAAGTGTTTCTCTATTGCCCAGGTGTGGTCTTCATAGTAGTTATAAATAATATGAACATTGCTATATATATATGTGTGTATATAGCTACAAATGCAAATATATATAAAATCTTATAATACACACACACACACACATATAATATAAATTCCTTAATGTGTATAAACTCCATAATATATATAAACTCCTTAATATATATAAACTTCCTAATCCCATGCACTACAGAAAATTTATATCAGTTGGAGATGGAAACACCCAAACCATTCTGGTGACACAGACTACAGCTGAAAAAGACCATGCTGCAATTAAAACGGGGTGGTCTCCAAAAAAAAAACTGTATTAATCTTCTGCAGAGACTGAATGTATAAACATTAGGCAGAGAGAGGGAAAATACTCTGCATGCTGAAGGAGCTCAAGCTTATATGAGAAATTTTAATTAGAGAGCAAATCCAATGTTTCAGTAGGCTGCAATCGCAATTTTAGAATTTTCTTGCTTCAGCAATTCCAAATTTAGCCCTCAAGACATCCACTTTCTCTAGAATAAGCTGATGTTGAAAGTTAACAATGAATACATGTAGTAAAGCCACAGAGCATCTAGGAATAGAGCTGATAACATTTCACCAAGGCACCCCAAACCCCTCTCCCATTCTCCTCAACTTCCTCCATCTCCATGGGATAGCTCGGTGGGTCAGAGCCCAGGGGAGGGCTGAGGAATCAGCATTTGGGCAATTTGTGTATTACAGAGCTGGGATTCCTTCAGCAAGGGCAGCTCTGCTCTGAGTGCTTGAACATAGATGTTTTAATGCACTGCTGTAAATTCTTATGCCTTGAACTTCAGGAGAGCCCTTGTTACCATGCACACAAAATAAACCCCAAGCATTGGCAGAGTCACAAAAATTATGTTTTTTCTACCAGCAGCAAAAGTTCAGGTCTGCGTGAGCTTGTACCCAACCTCATCTGCAGCTCCATGAAGCCTGTTCTGCATATTCTGGCAGCACCAAGATCCTGCAGGAGCTCTCCCAGGGCCAGCTGAGTCTCTCTCTGATGAGGGGATGAATCCACGGGAAGCTTTGAGCCAGTGTCCGTATCCATCCTCCCTTCTTTATGGAAAGGTGCAGAAGCAAGGGACATAGATGAAACTTCTGTGTAGCCCCATCAGTCTTGGTCATATTTTTTGTCTCTGGGAACTGGTGTTCTTGACATAATTTAAGGCAGCTCAGCTATAGTTTGAAGGGCAATAAAGTGCTAAGCCAGCTCACAGCCTGCTCCTGTCTCTGCACCCTGAGATATTGATGCTGGGGGATGAGACAATGGGGCTGGGGGAAGTGTTCTCATTCCCAGTTTTCCCAAAAGCTCTGTTCACGAAAGCAGCATATTTGCCAAAAGATAGGTAATGCAAAATTGGCAAGATGTTTATCACGCTTCAGAGTAAAGTTGCTGTTAGGAAAGGAAATGTAATTAGGGGCTCATTTTCATAAGAGGTATTTTACAGCAAAGACATGATGCTGTATCAAAAATCTTTGAAGGTTTCACTTTTGTGCATTTCTAAAAAGGTGCACTTGTGTCTGATGAGTCCCCTTCTCAAGAGCACATGACAAGTGAGCACTTTAACAGCAAAGCTTATGCTTAAATGCTTTTTTTGGCCATAGTAAGCATTACTCCTTCAGTCTGGGTCTCCTGTGGGTGGATGGAGGAGACTACTCCTAGTCTGGCTGCTTGGCTGTGCAGGGAAAAGGCACGGATCCCACCAGAATGTTCGGTGGCAGACTGGGCACCGCCACTCTGGTGTGGTGGACTAGGCCTGGTAAAGGATGAGAGGAAAAGAAGAAACAGGAGGCAGGTCTGCTGGCAGCTGTTTGATAATTTGGGTATGTCAACACCATGAGGCCACAGGTCCCTTGCTTTTGCCAGGGTCATGCCCAGCTGTCCATGTTAGAGGGAATAACTGTTACATGTCTGCACCTACCAGGGGCTGGAGGAGAAAAACAGTGCACCAAGGAGACAATACCTTTCATGCAGCTATCACACTGCTATTGCACCTTTCTGCCTCATTTCAGGACAATAAATGCTGCTACAACAGTAGTCTGCCTTTCTCCTTACCCACCACCAGCACATCAACATCACATTTAACTTACATTGCTCTGAATGTGGCGTTTCATCTCAGTGAGTTCTTTTCCCTTGTAGCATCTCTTTTATGCTTTATGGGAGAAATGGTTTTGAACCGTTCCCATTTTCTCCCCGTGACCATGAGCTGTCAGTGTCTATTGCAGCTCAGATGGTGAGGGACAAGGTAGATTTGGATCCAGCCCAGCAAACAGCTGTCATCAACACATTGCAGCCTCAAAGTCACCCGGAGGATTCCGAGCAGCAGAACAACAGGCAACGTGTACTAGAGGAATGAAGGAGAAACCAAGCTAAAAATAGCACATGCCTTGTGAAACCATTAAGTGTGATCACATCTAGGACACCCTGCTTTCATGGGCACCAACTTTGCTCCCAGAGGAGAGGGATTTAAAATAAACTAATGGCCAGGATGCTGTGTGGCTACTGCAACACCCTGGCTGTCACTTTATAAACTGTACATCGCATATTGATTATGGTTGGATGTGATGTGATGTGATGAGCTCTGTGCGGTTATTTCTCCTCTAAACCTGCAGAAGACCAGGATAACCCAGCAACATACACACTGGTAGATTTTTTTTTGGAAGTGGACCACTACTTGTGCAATTCACCTCCTCATCCCAGACACAGGACTAGAGAAGGCTAACACAGCAGTGTGAATGTATGGCAAGGAAATAATTTTAATGCTTTCGTTGCATAGAGTGAGAAAGATGGGAGAGTTCTGGCTAAACAGGATTGCCTTTTCATCTGGAATGGCACATGTAGTGTTCTATGTAGCTTGTAACAATTTAATTGTGGCTTTTTTCCGCCTTGACTCAAAGCACAGCCAAACTAAAATAATAATAAAAAAGCTGAATGAAATTTTAAAAGCTTGTTTAATGAGACAATTCCTGTCAGAGGCTCCCTGAATCTTCATCTTCTCCCCTGTGTATGAGTTGGAGTGCTAATATTTCCGTAACCTTGCCCCTGGTTGCTGAGCCTCCGGTGCAGCTTTGAATTCAGTATAGCGAGATGGATGTGCTTAGAGGGATGTAAAAAGCCATTAACGCCCAGCCAGGTCAGTAGGGTATTTATACACAGCACTCAGTTTTACTCTGGAGACCCTCTAGGAGAGGTTTTGGGCTAAAGAAGTGTCTGTCTGGGTAAGGAACTGCAGAGGAGCAGGGCATGGTTCTGCCTCAGGATAACGCTGCAGTTCAGCTCTGTGGAGCTCACTGTAAGCTCCTATTTGGCCATGCACTCCTTATCCCATCACAGGGCACTTATGTAAGATGTGCAGGCATGGACATGCCCTGGAACTCTCCTAAATTTAGAGTTTGGCAGATGTTTAAACTCTCTTCTGCAAGCTGAACTATATTTAGAAGGTGTTGCTCCAATAGCAAATCCTTTTCACTCTATTCCCTGCTTTTAAACCTTTTGAAACATATTTATACTTTGGTCTGTGCTACCTATTGCCTAAACACATGGAGATATACCGCTTGTATGGCATTTTTTAATAGCAAACTAAATCTTCAGATATGGAACTACAACTGCTGTAGCATAAATATATCACCAAGATTTTCTTTTGGTGTTTGGTCCATTAATCCATTGCAAAGACCCAACAGCTTTTGATTTTGAATTTCCAGTTAATGTAGCTTAGGTATAGGTTGTTTTTCTCAATACTGCTCCTCAAGGGCTAATGGCACTCAAGGTTTCACGGCCAAAGTCCACCCCTGATCCACGCTTTCCCTGAGTGCCACAGCTATTTACTTGACCCAGTTACAGCAGGAAGTGTTTAGGTCACTGAGAAGAGAGGGTGGGGACTGTCCTTAATTCATTCCCAGGGACAGATTCGGGTGCCTCTGGTTGCAAGTCCCGTTCTCTCTGGAATCACAGAATTGATTAGGTTGGAAAAGACTTCTAAGATCATTGACTCCAACTGTTAAACCAGCACTGCCAAGTCCACTTCACACTTTTCCCTTCCCCATCTTGTGAGCTGTTTCTTGCACTTAAATGCAAAAGTACTGATGCTTCAGCAGGTTTTGAATAAAGTTTTAGCATTTACAGATGTATTTTGTGGATGTATTAAAATAGTGTTTTGTTTAGTGTCATTGTTTAGACTGAGTTGGAGGGCCACCTTTACATTTTTAATTTCACTTAAAGGCCATCAGGGAAACTTGGCTCACACAGAGTACCCTGGCACTCTTTACAGGATCTGCTTTTCTTAGGAAGACAGGTTACACCAGTGGGAAAGTCTGTGCATGCCAGAGGAGCACTGGGCATGAACCTGAGGAGCCCCTACCCCACACACTGTGCAGGACATCTCCAGGTCCCCTCCGTAAACCAGGGGAGCCTGCTCAGCCGGGCTCTGATTCTTCCTCTAAGCTCCAGGCGACTGAGCTGGCGTGGTTCTGTCTGGTGTGGAAATTCTCCTTTCCCTCTCTCTTCTCTCTGGGATTATCTCATCAGGAATAACAAAGAGGAGGGTGCCAGCAGGCTGCTGTTCCATGGTTTGGACATGTCGTGTAGCCTTGTGCCTCGGGTACCTGCAAAGGGTGCCAAGCCCTTGCTAATGCTCATCTCAGATCGAGTGCTGTTGGTGTAAAATAGCTGGTTAAAATTATTCCTCATTCCTTCCTCCTCCAGCATTTCATTCCCTGAGGAAAGGAGTCTGTACTGATATATGACTCAATGGGAAAAGCGACTACTCTTTTCCATAGGTATCTAAAAGTCTATAGTGCATTTTTCTCCTCTCATTTTTCTTCTCTAAGCTCCCAGGCTGTGTGGAGCCATGCACCACCTGTAACTTTTATCAGCTTCCATGGAGATCCAGATGCCCTTAATAATCCAGTGGTGGTTGGATTATTAACAGTTCACAGCAGAGGAGGGAAATTTAATACAGCAAACGGATCAGGCTGGAAATCTGTGAAAAGCTGACTTGTCTTCTTTTTTCTCCTGCTGTCACTAGTCCATCTTCCTCCCTTCCCTTCTGTTGCTCACAGAAAGATGGCCGTATGGGAGGTGCCTGTTTTGGAGGATGTTATGGAAAAGTTCTGGAGGATAAATACCAGGTAGAGATGTAATCTTACAGCAAGCTTTTTTCAACTCGGGCAAAGCCTGAGTCATTTGCACAGGAGAAACAGCATCCTGGGCACTGTCAGAGCATTTTCCTGTGCCTAGGAGTGCCCAGGGGTCCCAGATTGTTCTGGTCCCTGTCTCTCGTGTGCTGCCCAGGAAGCACAAATAAACCCTTGTGTTGTCAGCCTGGGAAACAGCAAGAAGTTCCCTTGCTTACAGCTGGTGTGGGGAATGCTTTTCCCAAGCCACATGTGTCCTTTTGTAGGGAGGAAAGGCTTGCAAGGGGGAATGGGAGCAGAAATGGCATCTGGGCTTGCTTTGAGAGCATCTCCCACCCTGTGCCAGGGTTCTGCCATCAGCACTGCAGGTGGGAGCCAGGTGGGACACTCAGAGCCTGGTTGCCTTTTTAGCTCTCTCCAGTCCCACCAGCACCAGAAATCCACTCCAGCTGCCACCCCTCCTTCCTTGTGAGGAGATGACTTTGATGAGGAAGAGGAAGCCCAGGCTTCAGCCTTGCTACTGAAAAGCTGCAGCTGAGGGTGGTCCAGAGGGCAGCCTCACATATTCCAGGGAGGGAATGAAGGATTTATTTCCTTCTGTATCTAGCTCAGAATTTTCATAACTAATAAATTAAATGAATACTTCCAAAAATGAAAAAAATAAAAATCTCTGGCTCACAGAGCTCCAAAAAAGAATCACATAATCTTTCAAATTTATTTTTTTCCTAGTCAGTTATTCAGATAGCACCCAATAAAAAATGCAAATCTGGATTGGAATGTGAGGTGGGAAAAGTTTTAGCTTAGAATAACATTAAACAATCAAAACACAGTAAAAGATAAATTCCTGAAGTGCAATTGCATTATGCCAACTGCAGACGTGGTCATATACGTTTGACACCTATAGCAGTTTGGAATTGTCTGATCCTGTAATATTCCTCAGATGATTAAATACAGGTCAGATTTGTGCACTGCACAGCAACCTGAGCCTGATTACTCCCCAGGTACTCCTGGGTGCCAGCTGTGTGTTTATTTTCACAGGGAATCTGCAACTGAATAATCACAGTGGTCAAGGAAAATCTGAAGATAAAAAGTGTCAACAGAATTCCAACTTAAGTTAGTACTAAAGTTGTCATCTTTAAGGTCTTTTCTCCTTAAAATAAAGGAGGAAGGGAAAAGAAAAATAGATAGGATAGTTTTTATCTTTCAGATTTACTTTTTCAAGGTGTTTTCAAATTCAGAGGGAAAAAGCCTCCAAACCCTGCATGGTTATTTCAGTTCTTCAAAGACCTAAATTCTGATACCACAAAACACATAGACCTTGGACGGAAATGAAATGAAATGAAATGAAATGAAATGAAATTAAATTAAATTAAATTAAATGAGGAAATCTACATTCTGCTTAGATTCAGAACCTGAAATTCAGAAAGTTCTCTATCATGATTTTAAAAGGTTGGTCTGTATAAAGTTTGTTGTGTGCCTTTTCAGTGTTGTTTCAGTCTTTTTTTGTGCAGTCTTTGCTTTACTACGTTCAGAGAAAATTGCTTGAAGCAATGGTTTGTACTTCCAGATTCTGTGTTAAAATTGTTCCTCCAATATTAGGTGTTGTGTCGATGTGCTGTACACGGAGAAATTGAATCTCTAAATATACTCAAATGTTGCTCCCCAAAAACAATGTATTTCCCTGGAAAGCAGTTGTCATCAAAGGTGCAATTTTTGACAATGATTTCCCGAAAGTGGCTGTTTTCCATGCAAAAGATTTATGCAGGCTGATAACTTGTTTGACACAGGCTGTCAGAGTACTACCACATGTTTAGTTGCTACTGAGCTCTGCTGAGATGGATGCTGTGAGCTGGAGGTAAAAGCTCTCTTTCCAATCATCCCTCTGTCTTCCAGGAGACAGGCAAAAAGCACAGAGTGCTCCGGAATGGGCTGGGAGATATTTTTTCTGTTAAAAGTATTTCTCAGGAAATGTGGAGATGACACCATCATTTCTGTAAGAACACCTCTTACCCTGTGAGAACAACTCTTATCCTGACATTTCCCAAAACTTTTCCATAGAGCTCCTGCTGGGGAAGCAGAGATGAGTGAAAGTGAGGAGTAAGTAAGGAGCCTGCTGACAGATGAAAGCAGTAACTACCCAGCAGAGCTACCCAGGCTTGGCCTGTGGGAGCAGAAGGGTGGTGTCTCCTTCTGCTTTTTAGCCTGTAGCCATGTATCACCCTTCGGTCGGATTTCCATGCTCCACCTCACAAGGGTGGAACTCCACTGGCTTGGCTTAAATTATTACTGGTTTAGATATTGTTATGTTTTTGGAGACCCTCCAAATTCAGTCTAAACCACTGAGTTTTACATGGCTTCCACTCAAACCCATTAATTGGCATCGGTTCAGTTGAAACTTGGTCAAAGCTTGACATCAGCTTAGCATATATTTGTGAATTTTCACAATGATGAGTGCTGGGTGACACATGTCCTCATCGTTTCCATTACTTCCTAATGGTAGGTTTATAACAAGCCAAGTCTGATGTGTCTAAGTCAAAATAAATTCATTAAGTCAATTTATATTTGCATTTTGTCAGATTGTGATATCGATCTGCATGCATTTTAAGACACGGGAACATTGTGCCTATGTCCTAGGAGTGTTTATTGAACAAATACAGGTCAGCAGATGCTTAGCAAGCAGCTTTCACCTTATGTAATTTTTTTTCTCCAATGAACAAGGTTCAGTTATCTAGAATTTTACAGAAATAATGTCAGTAAACTATAAATGAGACTTCAGAGCTCTGTAGGAGGAGAACATTTCACAAAAAGAAAGAAAAGAGTGCCCACTTAAAAAAATGGAAGTGAAGCAGCTGGAAAGTACCTGAGGAGTTTGCATTCTTGATTCCTCTTTGACGATTTGTGCCAACATCAAATATCATACCCAGCATGAAATGCATAACATAAAGAAATGCAATAGCAGATCAACCTCCCTGGATATTTGGAGGATTCCACCATGTTGGTCATTCAGTGTGTCGCAAATTTACAAAGGAAATAAATCTATTCAACCTATTATTAACCTTTTCCCTTCCCCTCTTCGGTTTTTCCCAAATCTAGCATTAAAGATAGGTCAAGAATTTTGCAGGTGGGGTTATAAACTTAATGTGAAGCTTTAATCTAGAATATAAGGTGTGGAAACATGCTTTTAGTATGTGTATGTGTGTGGAGATGTTTTATCAGGGGAAGCATTCTTCTGCCCTGGGGTTTTTGTTTGTTGCTTCAACTGAAGAAAATGAGGCTGTTAATTTTGAAAGCTTTAAATGGCAGCCTAAGTTGAGGAGGAAAAACTTGGTGCTGCTGCTAACCATTCACCCACAGAATTTAATAATACAAATAATTACAGAAATAATACAAAATGCAAGCAGGCAGCAGCATCTTTGTCAGCTGTTTTTATAAAGAAGTCAGAAACCTTTGAAAGGAGAACAGCAGAGAGGGGAACAGGCATGCAGGGATATGGACCTGCTCTGTATGAGCAAAGGATTTAAGAGTTGTTTTTCATCAGTTCATGCCAGCAGCAAGTTTCATCTCCAAAAGCCAAAAACTTGGTTTTCATGCATTTAACTTCTAGATAGTCGGAGCCTTTAATAGAGGCTTGTCCTATTCGTGGCAGCTCTGATACTTTGAAAAGTGTAACTTTTGCCATGCCTAATGCTGCTCTGCTTTTATGCTAAACTGAATAAACATGATCTGTTTTAGCACTCACTTTCCTTCTGCTTAGTGCTTGGCACCCAATATTAATTAAAGTTTGTTTTGTACAAGTGTGTTCCCCTGGACCCATGAGGGATCACATGGCTTCTGCGTGCTCTGCTTTACTGTCAAGAGATACGGCCGGAGGGCATTTGGACATTATACTCAGCATATACTAAGTTCAAATACACTGTTTTTATCCCGTGCTTTGCCAAATTTTTTTCTGTGTCAAAGCTTGGCTTATGGCTTGGGGAGTATGTGCCTGGCATGCTGGGGAGTGCCGGGCGAAGCGGGGGGACAGCTGAGAAACATATGGCTTCAAACTGCGATTTTTCGCTTTCCTTATCCCCCAGAATTGCAGGAGCTGTGAGTTTAGAGCACCTCCCCAGGGCTTCTTTAAATTGCATCCAGCTGCAGTGGCCTCTAATGGGAATAGTCCATCACAGCGGTCAGCAACATCACACCGCTCCCAGCCGCAGCTCCCAAATCCGTGGGCTGGGCTGGGGCCATCCCCAGGGGCTGGAGGCATTATTATTTCTCCAAACATATTGCTGAACGCTGTGCTATCCCAATAAAAATGTAGAGAGCTATCCCAATAAAAATGTAGAGAGAGTCCTACGAGCACCCCACATGAGCGAACCCTGCAAGGTGACACAAAGTGACAAACTGGACTGTAATCGCAGTGCTGCCAAGGGACCTGGCCCCATAAAGGGAGTCCAACAGTGTTTACAGCACACTTCAGAACATGTTCTTAATGGGATGGAGGTCACCCGAGTGACATGGGTATGACAGAAGGCAACATGAAAATCTACGGCCTGGTGTGTCAATAGCAAAGAAATAACATGGGGATTATGCAATTATTTTCAAGAGCAAGTTAACAATCAGGGAGCAGTCACGCATTAAACCATTTATAGACTGGAAATAACAGCTTCTTAACCTACTGTAAACACTGATTTTTTTTTTTTTTTTGCTAAACTGTTGTAAAACATGAACAGTAACACACACGTTATGTGATAACTCAGGGAAGACATAATAAATGAGAATTTAAACTGAAATGGAGCAAATTGGATGGGCTTGGGCTGTGGAAGCACCACCATCTAAATCTAGCACAGGGTTTGAACTACAGATGTTGCAGCACGAAAGGTCAAAATCATCCAACAGCTTCTCAAAAGGCTTGTTCTTTATGGAATATGAATTCTCTTATGGAATCTTTTTCCCCTCAGTCCCTTCCTCCCCCAAATCCTGGGAATATTAAGAAATGCACAAACCAGATGACCTCTGTAGAAAGATGAATGAAGCTATTATAAAGAGATGAGTGTCTGCAGATGGGGAACAGTCATCCTTTTTGTTGCTTCCCTCTCACTCCAAAGTCTAGGAATGAAATCACGATCCCATTAGTGTCAGAGAGAATGTAGCCAGAGAAAGGATGGGTCGGGATATTCACCACTGTCTTCTGCATACCAAAACTTGAGAATTGCACTTGACAAACCCAAATAGGTCTTTGTATTTTTGTTATTCCCAAGCTTGCAGAGGCTGCCATAGCTCATGCATTTCTCTTCACTGTCCACATCTTTGATGGAATCTGTTCACAACATACCCTGGGCCTGCCCCTGTAAACCCATTCCATGATGGTGTGAGGAGTCAAGTCCATTTTCCCTTAATCCTGTGGGGCTCTGCTGAAATACAGGATAACGGGGTTTTTGTTGCCCTGGTTTTTGTTAAGCCTTCTGTTTTTAACCTTGGAGTCAGATTCTTTCACATAGTTTCATGTAAATAATAGCCAGTGTTTACTTAACGGTATTTTCTGTTTTTCATTCCTTTTGTGATAAGAGAACTTTGATGAGCACCTTTCTTCTCCAGTGGGATTTAGAAGGAAGTGACATGCTCTCCAATCCCTTGTGGAGTTGGGACGTGTATATGAATGTGAGATTGTAAATAATAAACAGATTATTTCTTCCTTTCTGCTGAACCTGGCAAGTGTNGATCTGGAGTGCAGTCCTGGCCAAGAGGCAGGAATGGTGCACAAACCAGGGTGGCTCTGCTTACGGCTAGCTCAATCCAACAGCTTAAGGCCTTTGGATGTCCCGATGGCACAGCGCAGACCGGGATGGAATCGAAGCTTCCTTGGAAGATGGAGGCAGGAGA